>CAWUFW010018953.1:0-203036 GCA_963921515.1 Calotriton arnoldi | reverse complement strand
AGGACTATCATATGCACTCATACTCCTATATAGACACTTAAACACCGCCACTCATCCATAGAGGTACTCACACACCTAGTCAGTCATGCAAATAATTAAACACACTGCCATTTACTCACCTATACAGTTATACACACACCAGATCACTTATTCATACAAATACTAGCACATTCTTATGCTCTTATACAATCACTGATACAAGCAAACACTCATCCATACAGTCACTCTCACAATCACACACTCTCGCTTATAGCTATTTATATACTCCAACACACATATATACTGCCTTTCACATATGTAGTTACTCACACATGTACCACTGGGACATACATTCACTCACTAACACACTCTTACACACACTTACCCACCCATACAGTCTATCACAGATGCACTCTTGAAACCATCCACCCAGTGAATCACCCACTCACACATCTATGCACAGAGTCGCACACACCCCACCCACACAAACACTCAGGCACCCATACAGATACTCAGAGAACCAATCAATAACTCATATAGACACTCATGTAGCTATTCACAAACCCATGCAGCCACTTACACAGCAATAGACAGACGGATACAGACATTCACCCAGTTTAGTCACTAACCCATGCATTCAGTAAGATACATCTAATCACTCACTTATAGAGTTAGTCACACACCTACTAAATCATCCATACAGACACTTATACACCCACTCATTCTTCAAAACGCCTTTCCCTATATATATTAAAAATATTTAAACTTTACAGAAACACACAGTCACTGGATGATGTCATCAGTGATGTCATTTGAGATATCATCAGTGATGTCATGAGTGATGTCACTGACCATGTCATGAGTGATGTAATATGTGACGTCATCAGCAGTGCATTGCGGGGGCGCGAGTTATAGTTAGCTGAACTAACTATAACGGGGGAATTTCACGGGTTTTGTACGAGTGAAATGTCCAACTAACTATAACTGTCCCTAAAACCTACGGTTTTTTCAGTGAATTTCAAAGTTTTTTTAAATGCTAATTTCTAACTATAACGTGTCTGAAACCTATGGTTTTTTCAGGGAATATATATATATATATTCACTGAAAAAACCATAGGTTTTAGGGAAAGTTATAGTTAGTTGGACATTTCACTCGTACAAAACCAGTGAAATTCCCCGTTATAGTTAGTTCAGCTAACTATAACTCGCGCCCCCGCAATGCACTGCTGATGACGTCACATATTACATCACTCATGACATGGTCAGTTTCATATATATAGGAAAAGGCGTATTGAAGAACGAGTGGGTGTATAAGTGTCTGAATGGATGATTTAGTAGGTGCGTGACTGAGTCTATAAGTGAGTGATTAAACGTATCTTACTGAATGCATGGGTTAGTGACTAAACTGTGTGAATGTCTGTATCCGTATGTCTGTTGTTGTGTAAGCAGCTGCATGGGTTTGTGACTAGCTACACGAGTGTCTATATGGGTTATGGATTGGTTGTCTGAGTATCTGTATGGGTGCCTGAGTGTTTGTGTGGGTGGGGTGTGTGTGACTCTGTGCATAGATGTGTGAGTGGGTGATTCACTGGGTGCATGGTTTCAAGAGTGCATCTGTGATGGACTGTATGGGTGGGTGAGTGTGTGTATGGGTGTGTTAGTGATTGAATGTATATCTCAGTGGTACATGTGTGAGTAACTACATATGTGAAAGGCAGTATATATGTGTGTTGGAGTATATAAATGGCTATAAGTGAGAGTGTGTGATTGTGAGAGTGGCTGTAGGAGAGTAGGATCTGCTTCACATGGGTACCCCCACTTTTTGCTGATGCTTCACTGTTTTTCGACATTAGTCTGGCTGGGGCCCTGCTAATCAGAACCCCAGCCTAGCTGCTTCCTCTCTAAAATGGTTTCTATGTGCCTTAGGCACATCACTGATTGGAATCTGGAGTGCCCTTATAAGTCCCTAGTATATGGTATACTATGTACCAAGGGCATAGGTACCTCAGAGGCCTGCCAGGGGCTGCAGCATGTATTATGCCACCCCTGGAAGGCCATCCAAACTGACACCACAGGTCTGCTACTGCAGCCTGGGTAAGGTGGTGCTTGCACTCCTTACTGTGATATAGGTTACCTATATCACTAAATACATACACACATATAAACCTATAAGTCACTCCTAAGGCAGGCCTTATCAATCCTAAAGGCAGAGTGCATGGTTCCTATGTGAGAGGGTGCCCCTGCATGAGCAGGGCCCCTCTGCAGCGTTCGGAGACCCTTCTCTGATGCTGTTTGTAGTGCAGCCTGACCATATACTCTTAAGCGCATTATAACCTCGCGTTAAATGCTAACTTTGGAATGGCTGCACCTAAACATGTCGTGTTTGGTGTCAAACATCTTGGAATACTACCCCCCCGCCAATTCTGGCGGCGGGGGTAGCATTCCACCCTTCTAGAGGGAGAGACATGTTAACCCTGGCCTGGCCGGTAACTTCTTTCTAAAGCCCTGGCATCACAAAATGGATGCTGCTGCCACAGACACAAGTCTGGCCTCCTGCTGCTGGACGAAACTCCGGCAGGGGAGGCCTGGACAATAGGTTTCCTGTCCCAGGGAGGTGTGACCACCTCCCCAGACAGGATAGTGTGTATTGGGGCTGGGCGGGAGCCCTTTCGGGTGCTTTGAAGTCCTGCACTGGGGGCACATTTGGTGTCCCTGTGCATACCCCAGTTCAAACCGGATCAGGGGCTTGCAGCCCCTGCTTTGGCGCAAACTGGACAAAGGGAAAGGGGTGTAGCCACCCCTCTGCCCTGACCCACCCATAGGTGGGGCCACAGAGTAGTCCAACCCCTAAACTTAGTATAAGTATAGGAACCAGTCCTTAGGACTTTAGATTATCCCTGGACGAAACTCTGACACAGAATCCTGGACCTTCGACGCTCTACTCAAGACTAGAGGACAGAAGAATCTCCCTTGGGGTCAAGGAGTGACTCCCCTGCTTGGCAGGCACCAAAGAAGCAATTGTCCGGTCTGCATCGCCTAAGCTCCCGTCGGACGCCGAAGTCTTTGCATCACCAGAGGTGGATTTCCAGACTTCCCCGAGGCTGCCCTGAGTCCCCAGCAAAGCTGAGGCCCGTAGCTGTCGTGGGTAACGTGGAACCGTGACCCTTGGACACCGCACGCATTTGCTAGTGCATCCTCTTCTGGGTCTCCCACGAAGTCGTGCTTTGGGCTCCGAGTAGCCCTAGCCTCCAGCACCAACTGCACCAAAGATCACTGGCCTCCACTCGTATCCTGTGAGCCAGCTCCACGTGCACCGTCTCGAGGCTCCTTCGCGGTCGCTAGCCCGTTGGCTAGTAGCCCTTCACGAAGGCCAATCCTTTTCTTCTCGGGCTCCCTGGTTGCTCCAGGCATGCCCTCACTTACCCTTGCTGGGTGAGTTCTTCAGACCTTGCTGGTCTGCATCTTCGTCATTCTTCATCTACATCGAGACTTGCCGTTGCCAAGGCTTGTTGGGTCCAATCCGGTCGCCGACACCTCAGCACTCGACAGACATCGTGTACCAGCTGGAATCCTGCTCCTGGTTGCCGACAACGCCTCCTGGACCTCGTGGCTGAAGAGTCAAGACAACCGTCAACCTACCTGAAGCACTCGACATCGGTGGGCATCTGCTCATCGCCTTCCTGGTCACTGGCTAGTGACCCAGACTCTGTCCCCTCTGCTTTCAGGTTCTTCAGATCTCCGATCCACTCTTGGATCCACCCGGACACTTTCCACTTGGTCGCCAGCAGCACTTTACAGCAGATCGCCATTCAAATCGACGACGAAACCCGACCCCGAAAGGCACCTATGCACCCGGCTTCCCTGGGTGAGGTAACAAGAGTACTCCGGTGCTCCCGTGGGTAGAGACTCTAGAACGACCTAGTTCTCAAAGGGTTTGCTCCAAGTCCTCCTTTAAGTGTCCCTTTTCTTTAATTTCCTGATCGCGACTTTCTCCATAGAAGTTAACGGCGTCTCGCGGTTGTGTATTTACACTGCACGCGTCCCCCGTGGGTCCCCTGTCTCACTACCTTGGGTGGTTCCTTGTAGTCCAAGCACTTCTAGAGGCTCTAGGCCTAGTGTCTAGCTCAGTCGTGGTTCTTATACCACTTTATTGGTATATGGTTTGGTACGCCCCCAGGGCCCAAACGTGTATTTGTGCTATTACTGTGTTTAAATAACTTATAACTTATGTACTTCGAACTCTAGCCTCATAAAGAGACTAGAGGGGTGTGTTTAGCAATAAATACATATATTTTGAATATATACCTGGTGTGGTGCTCTTTCATTTGATCACTCAAGAGATTATAGACTGGTAAAACAAGCTGCTTTACATTCCTTCAAGACTTAGCCTGAAGGCTGCTCTCCATAGCTACCACTAGGATAGCTTTCAATAAGGTTGTCTTTAACCTATCTCCAATAAGGGGTTGTTTGGACTGGTGCAAGGGGCCCACTATAATTAGTGGACAGCATATGCCAGGCCAACTTCTCACATTGGTGTGCAGCGTGTGGGATTCCAGCTTGCTATTGTTTTACCAGATAATCTCAATTGAATTGATCAACTGAAAACCACTAAAGGTACCTAAGGTACATATAAATTAAGCTTAGAATACAGTAAGTTCTACTGAACTTAGAGTTGTGTGTTAAGGGATAGCACACCCTTTCTACAACTCAAGAGAGTTTAGTAGGCCACACTAGAGTAGGTAGTGCATACACCACACCTCACTAGTGATGTCTTCAAAGCCAGGACCCAGTGAGTCCTTGCCAGAAGCCCCTGGGCTTCTTCCCTCCAAGTATGATACCCTCCCATTCTTGGAATTGAGAGCATTATGTAACTTAAGGAAACTGAAGACAGGCCAAAGTCCCACCACCCAACATCTTAGAGAGATGTTGGAGGCTTATGATCTCAGCAGGCCCTTAGGGACTGAAGGGGTAGGAGCAGAGGGTGGGGCAGAAGATGAGGATGGGGCCAGGGGTAGCAGTACCCCCAGCCCCCCCCTCTGGAACTGACCAGGAGGGTGACAATGACCCTGACCTGGATAACCCAATCCCTCCTGTGGAAGATGAGGAGGAAGATCAGAATGATCCCCACTTTGTCCCCCCAGGAAGGATTATGAGTGTGCCCAGAAGGTCTAGGTCTCCTTCTCAGGAGTCTAACCACTCTGGCACCTCAATAGGGACCTCTGTCTCCTCTCATAGGAGGGAATCCTCTCATGAGAGAAGAAAGAGGCTGATTCAATATGAGGAAGCTCAGCTTGAACTCAGAAAACAGCAACTGGCTATAGACAGGGAGTCCCTAGATCTCTACAAAGAGAGAAAAAAAGTTGGGACTAGAGTCCCATGGAGGCAGCCATGTCCCTAGAGATAGGGAACGGTCTTATGACCATAGAAACCTGAGCAAGATTGTCCCTCCCTACCAGAGTGGGGATGACATCCACAAATGGATAACTGCTCTAGAGAGGGCCTGTAAAGTACAGAAGGTCCCTCAGGAGCAGTGGGCAGCAATCTTGTGGCTCTCCTTTGCAGACAAAGGTAGAGACAAGCTCCTCACTGTAAGAGAAGAGGATGCTGATAATTACAAGGTCTTGAAGAGTGCTCCTATTGATGGGTGTGGCCTAACAACTGAACAATACAGGTTGAAGTTCAGAGATACCCAAAAAGCACAGACTCAAGACTGGGTAGACTATGTGGATTGTTCTGCTAAGGTTCTGGAAGGCTGGTTGATGGGCAGTAAGGTGTGTGACTTCACAGGATTGTACAATCTGATAATGAGGGAGCAGATTCTTAATAACTGTCAAAATCAGCTGTTGCGTCAGTACCTGGTGGACTCTGATCTGACCTCTCCCCAAGAATTGGGAAAGAAGGCAGACAAATGGGTCAGAACCAGGGTGAGGCAGAAGGTACAGAACCAAGGTGGTGACCCTAAGAAGCAAGATTCTAAGAACTCTGAAAAGGGTGGGGAGAAGGGTAAAGATCAAAAGTCTTCACAAGGCCCCCAAAATCTTCTTCAGGTGGGGATTCACAGTCTACAAAAGGGAAAGGCCAAAGAAAACCATGGTGCAAGGTCTGTAAGCAAAAGACCCACTGGACCAGTGATTGCACCAAGTCCAAAGACTCAAGTCCAGCCCCCACCAATGCCCCTAAGGCACCTGTTCCCCCTAGTACAGTTACAGTTGGTGGGAGTGCTCCAGCCAAGGGTTTAGTAGGGTTGACCCTGGGTACTGAGTTGGGCTCTGACCTAGTCAGAGAACTCACTCAGGCTGTGTTAGTCTGTGATGGAGGCATGGATGTGACCTCCTCTGTGAGTCCCAGTAATCTGGGCAAGTACAGACAACAGCCTTTAATCAATGGACGAGAGGCTTTGGCATTTAGGGACACAGGGGCAAGTGTCACCATGGTGACACAAGACCTTGTGAATCCTGGGCAAGTTATACTTGGTGAGATGTACCAAGTGACCAATGCTAGCAACGTCAGAACAGACCATACTCTGGCAGTTGTTAACTTCTCCTGGGGAGGGGTAACTGGCCTTAAGAAGGTTGTGGTGAGTGCAAACCTACCAGTCGAATGCTTGCTTGGCAATGACATAGAAACTTCAGCTTGGGCAGAAGTGGAGCTCAGGACCCATGCAGAAATGCTGGGGATCCCTGCAGATGTGTTTGCTGTGACCAGGTCACAAGCCAAAATGTCTAGCACTGAACAGGCCTTGGATTCTGGAATAATGGACCAAGTGCCTTCCAAGAGGAGGAGTAGTAGGGTAAAGGCAGTGCCTTCCCCCTTGGCTCAGAAGGAAGATCAGTCCCTAGAGGGGGATGATCTCAGTCCTGAGGAAGGAACTGTCCCAGAGGAGCTTGAACCTGACCAGGTTGAGTTCTTGGGGACAGGGGGACCTTCCAGGGCAGATCTGAGCCAGGAGCAGCAGAGCTGCCCCTCTCTTGAACCCCTCAGACAGCAAGCTGCTGCTGAGGCTGCTGGGAAAGCTAGTGGTCCCCATACAGTGTATTGGGATGGTGGACTCCTGTACTCAGAGTGTAGAGACCCCAAGCCTGGTGCCACCAGGAGGTTGGTTATACCTCTTGTAGGAAGGTGGAATCTGACTATATGGTTGCCCCCACTTTTTTTATGGTGTTTTGCTGGTTTATGACTTAGTTGGACTGGGATCCTGCTATTCAGGGCCCCAGTCTATCTGCTTTCTCTGTAAAAGGTTTCCATGTGCCTTAGGCACATCTCTGATTGGAATCTGGAGTGCCCTTATAAGTCCCTAGTATATGGTATACTATGTACCAAGGGCATAGGTACCTCAGAGGCCTACCAGGGGCTGCAGCATGTATTATGCCACCCCTGGAAGGCCATCCAAACTGACACCACGGGTCTGCTACTGCAGCCTGGGTAAGGTGGTGCATGCACCCTTTACTGTGATATAGGTTACCTATATCACTAAATACATACACACATATAAACCTATAAGTCACTCCTAAGGCAGGCCTTATCAATCCTAAAACAGAGTGCATGGTTCCTATGTGAGAGGGTGCCCCTGCATGAGCAGGGCCCCTCTGCAGCATTCGGAGACCCTCTCTGATGCTGTTTGTAGTGCAGCCTGACCATATACTCTTAAGCGCATTATATCCTCGCGGTAAAATGCTAACTTTGGAATGGCTGCACCTAAACATGTCGTGTTTGGTGTCAAACATCTTGGAATACTATCCCCCCGCCAATTCTGGCGGCGGGGGTAGCATTCCACCCTTCTAGAGGGAAAGACATGTTAACTCTGACTAACCCGGTAACTTCTCTCCAAAGCCCTGGCATCACAAAATGGATGCTGCTGCCACAGACACGAGTCTGGCCTCCTGCTGCTGGACGAAACTCCGGCAGGGGAGGCCTGGACAATAGGTTTCCTGTCAGGATAATGTGTATTGGGGCTGGGCGGGAGCACCATCTGTGTGCTTTGAAGTCCTGCACTGGGGGCACATTTGGTGTCCCTGTGCATACCCCAGTTCAAACCGGATCAGGGGCTTCCAGCCCCTGCTTTGGCGCGAACTGGACAAAGGGAAAGGGGTGTAGCCACCCCTCTGCCCTGACCCACCCATAGGTGGGGCCACAGAGTAGTCCAACCCCTATCTTTAGTATAAAGATAGGAACCCAGTCCTTAGGACTTTAGATTATCCCTGGACGAAACTCTGAAACAGAATCCTGGACCTTCGATTCTCTACTCACGATTAGAGGACAGAAGAATCTCCCTTGGGGTCAAGGAGTGACTCCCCTGCTTGGCAGGCACCAAAGAAGCATCTGTCCGGTTCGCATTTCTGAAGCTCCCGTCGGACGCCGAAGTCATCGCATCACCAGAGGTGGATTCTCAGACTTCCCCGAGGCTACCCTGAGTCTCCTGCAAAGCTGAGGCCCGTGGCTATCGTGGGTGACTTGAGACCGTGACCCCTGGACACCGAGCACATTTGCAAGTGCACCATCTTCTGGGTTTCCCAAGAAGTCGTGCTTTGGGCTGCTAGTAGCCCTAGCCTCGAGCACCATCTGCACTGAAGATCACTGGCCCCCACTCCACGAGTGTCCTGTAAGCCAGCTCCACGTGCGGCGTCACGAGGCTCCTTCGCGGTCGCTAGCCCGTTGGCTAGTAGCCCTTAACGATGGCCAATCCTTTTCTTCCTTGGCATCCTGGTTGCTCCAGGCCTGCCCTCACTTACCCTCGCTGGGTGAGTTCCACAGACCTTGCTGGTCTGCACCATCGACGATCTACATCTTCACCGAGACTTGCCGTTGCCAAGGCTTGTTGGGTCCAATCTGGTCGCCAACACCTCAGCACTCGAGAGACATTGTGTACCAGCCCGAATCCTGCTCCTGGTCGCCGACAACGCCTCCTGGACCTCGTGGCTGCAGAGTCAAGACGACCGTCAATGCACCTGAAGCACTCGACATCGGTGGGCATCTGTCCATCGCCTTCCTGGTCACTGGCTAGTGACCCAGACTCTGTCCCCTCTGCTTTCAGGTTCTTCAGAACTCCGATCCACTCTTGGATCCACCCGGACACTTTTCTCTTGGCCGCCAGCAGCACTTTGCAGCAGATCGCCATTCGAATCGACGACGAAACCCGACCCCGAAAGGCACCTATGCACCCGGCTTCCCTGGGTGAGGTAACACGAGTACTCCGGTGCTCCCGTGGGTAGAGACTCTTCAAAGTCCTAGATCTCAAAGGGTTTTGTCCTAGTCCTCTCTTAAGTGTCCCTTTTCTCTAATTCCCCGATCCCGACTTTCTCCATAGAAGTCAACGGTGTATCGCGGTTGTGTATTTACACTGCACGCGTCTCCCGTAGGTCCCCTGTTTCACTACCTTGGGTGGTTCCTTGTGGTCCAAGCACTTCTAGAGGCTCTAGGCCTAGTGTCTAGTTCAGTCGTGGTTCGCATACCACTTTATTGGTATATGGTTTGGTACGCCCCTAGGGCCCAAACGTGTATTTGTGCTATTACTGTGATTTGATAACTTATAACTTATGTACTTCGAACTCTAGCCTCATAAAGAGACTAGAGGGGTGTGTTTAGCAATAAATACATATATTTTGAATATATACCTGGTGTGGTGCTCTTTCATTTGATCACTCAAGAGATTATAGACTGGTAAAACAAGCTGCTTTACATTCCTTCAAGACTTAGCCTGAAGGCTGCTCTCCATAGCTACCACTAGGATAGCTTTCAATAAGGTTGTCTTTAACCTATCTCCAATAAGGGGTTGTTTGGACTGGTGCAAGGTGCCCACTATAATTAGTGGACAGCATATGCCAGGCCAACTTCTCACACCTCTAAAGTTCAGGGGCTTCCTATTGACCCTAGCCCATGATATTCCCTTAGCAGGTCACCTGGGCCAGAACAAGACTTGGGACAGAATTGTCCCTCACTTTCACTGGCCCCACATGTCTGAAGACACCAAGGAGTTTTGTCGCTCCTGTGTAACCTGCCAGGCCAGTGGCAAGGCAGGTGGCACTACAAAGGCCCCCCTGATACCACTACCTGTGGTTGGGGTTACCTTTGAAAGGGTGGGGATTGACATTGTTGGTCCCATGGATCCCCAAACAGCATCTGGGCACAGGTTTATCCTGGTGGTAGTGGATCATGCCACCAGGTACCCAGAGGCTATTCCCCTTAGGACCACTACAGCACCTGTGGTGGCCAGGGCCCTCCTGGGAATTTTCTCAATAGTGGGCTTTTCTAAGGAGGTAGTATCAGACAGGGGTGCAAACTTTATGTCTGGATACTTAAAAGCAATGTGGAAGGAGTGTGGAGTGACTTACAAGTTCACCACACCCTATCACCCACAATTCAATGGTTTAGTTGAGAGATTCAACAAAACCTTGAAGGGCATGATTAAAGGGCTCCCAGAAAAGCTTAGGCGAAGATGGGACATACTCTTGCCCTGCCTTTTATTTGCATATAGGGAGGTGCCTCAGAAGGGGGTTGGTTACAGCACTTTTGAACTTTTGTTTGGCCACCCTGTCAGGGGTCCACTGTGCTTGGTGAAGGAAGGATGGGAGTTACCTCTCAAGCCCCCAAAGCAAGACATAGTGGACTATGTACTTGGTCTCCGCTCCCGGATGGCTGAGTATATGAAAAAGGCAACTAAAAACCTTGAGGCTAGCCAGGAACTTCAAAAGGCCTGGCATGACTAAAGGCTGTACTGACTGTTTACCAGCCAGGACAGAAGGTGTGGGTGTTGGAGCCAGTGGCCCCAGCAGCTCTCCAAGACAAATGGAGTGGACCCCACACTATTGTTGAGCAGAAGGGTGAGGTTACCTACTTAGTAGACCTAGGAACACCCAGGAGTCCCCACAGGGTTCCCCATGTCAACAGGTTAAAACCATATGTGGACATGGCAGACATGGGCTTGCTCATGGCTACTGATGAAGGGCAGGAGGAAGAGAGTGACCCACTCCCTGACCTGCTCTCACAGAACCCTGACGATGGGTCAGTAGATGGTGCAGCCTTGGCAGGCAGCCTCACTACCCAGCAGCAAACTGATTGCAGACAGGTGCTCAATCAGTTTAGACACATGTTTTCACTGACACCCAGTCAGACCACCTGGTGCACTCATGAAGTGGACACTGGGGACAGTCTGCCTATTAAAAATAAGATTTATAGGCAACCTGACCATGTCAGGGACTGTATCAGGACTGAAGTCCAGAAAATGTTGGAGTTGGGAGTTATTGAACCCTCAGATAGCCCTTGGGCTAGTCCAGTGGTCCTTGTGCCAAAACCTCACACCAGTGGTGGAAAAAGAGAGATGAGGTTTTGTGTGGACTACAGGGGTCTCAATGCAGTCACTAGGACTGATGCCCATCCAATACCAAGGGCAGATGAGCTAATAGATACTTTGGCCTCAGCCAAATATCTCAGCACATTTGACTTGACAGCTGGCTACTGGCAGATCAGACTAGCTGATACTGCAAAGCCCAAAACAGCCTTCTCAACCCCTAGTGGGCATTATCAATTTGTGGTGATTGTAGGAGAGTAGGATCTGCTTCACATGGGTACCCCCACTTTTTGCTGATGCTTCACTGTTTTTCGACATTAGTCTGGCTGGGGCCCTGCTATTCAGAACCCCAGCCTAGCTGCTTCCTCTCTAAAATGGTTTCCATGTGCCTTAGGCACATCACTGATTGGGATCTGGAGTGCCCTTATAAGTCCCTAGTATATGGTACACTATGTACCAAGGGCATAGGTACCTCAGAGGCCTGCCAGGGGCTGCAGCATGTATTATGCCACCCCTGGAAGGCCATCCAAACTGACACCACAGGTCTGCTACTGCAGCCTAGGTAAGGTGGTGCATGCACCCCTTACTGTGATATAGGTTACCTATATCACGAAATACATACACACATATAAACCTATAAGTCACTCCTAAGGCAGGCCTTATCAATCCTAAAGGCAGAGTGCGTGGTTCCTATGTGAGAGGGTGCCCCTGCATGAGCAGGGCCCCTCTGCAGCGTTCGGAGACCATCTCTGATGCTGTTTGTAGTGCAGCCTGACCATATACTCTTAAGCGCATTATATCCTCGCGGTAAAATGCTAACTTTGGAATGGCTGCACCTAAACATGTCGTGTTTGGTGTCAAACATCTTGGAATACTACCCCCCGCCAATTCTGGCGGCGGGGGTAGCATTCCACCCTTCTAGAGGGAAAGACATGTTAACTCTGACTAGTCCGGTAACTTCTTTCCAGAGCCCTGGCATCACAAAATGGATGCTGCTGAAACAGACACGAGTCTGGCCTCCTGCTGCTGGACGAAACTCCGGCAGGGGAGGCCTGGACAATAGGTTTCCTGTCCCAGGGAGGTGTGACCACCTCCCCAGACAGGATAATGTGTATTGGGGTTGGGCGGGAGCAACATCTGTGTGCTTTGAAGTCCTGCACTGGGGGCACATTTGGTGTCCCTGTGCATACCCCAGTTCAAACCGGATCAGGGGCTTGCAGCCCCTGCTTTGGCGTGAACTGGACAAAGGGAAAGGGGTGTAGCCACCCCTCTGCCCTGACCCACCCATAGGTGGGGCCGCAGAGTAGTCCAACCCCTATTTTTAGAATAAAGGTAGGAACCCAGTCCTTAGGACTTTAGATTATACCTGGACGAAACTCTGAAACTGAATCCTGGACCTTCGACGCTCTACGACAAGATTAGAGGACTGAAGAATCTCCCTTGGGGTCAAGGAGTGACTCCCCTGCTTGGCAGGCACCAAAGAAGCATCTGTCCGGTTCGCATTTCTGAAGCTCCCGTCGGACGCCGAAGTCATCGCATCACCAGAGGTGGATTCTCAGACTTCGCCGAGGCTACCCTGAGTCCCTAGCAAAGCTGAGGCCCGTGGCTATCGTGGGTGACTTGAGACCGTGACCCCTGGACACCGAGCACATTTGCAAATGTACCATCTTCTGGGTCTCCCAAGAAGTCGTGCTTTGGGCTCCGAGTAGCCCTTGCCTCCAGCACCACCTGCACCGAAGATCACTGGCCCCCACTCCACGAGTGTCCTGTAAGCCAGCTCCACGTGCGGCGTCACGAGGCTCCTTCGCGGTCGCTAGCCCATTGGCTAGTAGCCCTTAACGAAGGCCAATCCTTTTCTTACTTGGCATCCTGATTGCTCCAGGACTGTCCTCACTTACCCTCGCTGGGTGAGTTCCACAGACCTTGCTGGTCTGCACCATCGACGATCTACATCTTCCTCGAGACTTGCCGTTGCCAAGGCTTGTTGGGTCCAATCCGGTCGCCGACACCTCAGCACTCGACAGACATCGTGTACCAGCCAGAATCCTGCTCCTGGTCACCGACAACCCCTCCTGGACCTCGTGGCTGAAGAGTCAAGACGACTGTCAACACACCTGAAGCACTCGACATCGGTGGGCATCTGTCCATCGCCTTCCTGGTCACTGGCTAGTGACCCAGACTCTGTCCCCTCTGCTTTCAGGTTCTTCAGAACTCCGATCCACTCTTGGATCCACCCGGACACTTTTCTCTTGGCCGCCAGCAGCACTTTGCAGCAGATCGCCATTCGAATCGACGACGAAACCCAACCCCGAAAGGCACCTATGCACCCGGCTTCCCTGGGTGAGGTAACACGAGTACTCCGGTGCTCCCGTGGGTAGAGACTCTTCAAAGTCCTAGATCTCAAAGGGTTTTGTCCTAGTCCTCTTTTAAGTGTCCCTTTTCTATAATTTCCCGATCCCGACTTTCTCCATAGAAGTCAACGGCGTATCGCGGTTGTGTATTTACACTGCACGCGTCTCCCGTAGGTCCCCTGTGTCACTACCTTGGGTGGTTCCTTGTGGTCCAAGCACTTCTAGAGGCTCTAGGCCTAGTGTCTAGTTCAGTCGTGGTTCGCATACCACTTTATTGGTATATGGTTTGGTACGCCCCTAGGGCCCAAACGTGTATTTGTGCTATTACTGTAATTTGATAACTTATAACTTATGTATTTCGAACTCTAGCCTCATAAAGAGACTAGAGGGGTGTGTTTAGCAATAAATACATATATTTTGAATATATACCTGGTGTGGTGCTCTTTCATTTGGTCACTCAAGAGATTATAGACTGGTAAAACAAGCTGCTTTACATTCCTTCAAGACTTAGCCTGAAGGCTGCTCTCCATAGCTACCACTAGGATAGCTTTCAATAAGGTTGTCTTTAACCTATCTCCAATAAGGGGTTGTTTGGACTGGTGCAAGGTGCCCACTATAAGTAGTGGACAGCATATGCCAGGCCAACTTCTCACATTGGTGTGCAGCGTGTGGGATTCCAGCTTGCTATTGTTTTACCAGATAATCTCAATTGAATTGATCAACTGAAAACCACTAAAGGTACCTAAGGTACATATAATTTAAGCTTAGAATACAGTAAGTTCTACTGAACTTAGAGTTGTGTGTTAAGGGATAGCACAACCCTTTCTACAACTCAAGAGAGTTTAGTAGGCCACACTAGAGTAGGTAGTGCATACACCACACCACACTAGTAATGTCTTTAAGGGTAGGATCCAAAGAATCCTTGCAGGAAGCCATTGAGCTTCCACCCTCCAAGTATGATACACTCCCATTCTTGGAATTGAGAGCTTTATGCAACTTGAGAAAAATAAGGACAGGCCAAAGCCCCACCACCCAACACCTCAAGGAGTTGTTGGTGGCTTATGACCTTAGTAAGCCTGTAGGGACTGAAGGGGTAGGAGCTGAGGGTGGGGCAGAAGAAGAGGACGAGGCCAGGGGTACCAATACCCCCAGCCCCCCTCTGAAACTGGCCAGGAGGGTGACAATGACCCTGACCTGGAAAACCCAATCCCTCCTGTGGATGATGATGAGGATGATCAAGATGATGCCCTCTTTGTCCCCCAGGAAGGATTAAGAGTGTGCCCAGGAAGTCTAGATCTCCTTCTCAGGAGTCTAACCACTCTGGCACCTCTATAGGGAGCTCTGTCTCCTCTCACAGGAGGGAATCCTCTCATGAGAGGAGAGCCAGACTGGTCCAGTATGAGGAAACTCAGCTGGAAATCAGAAAAAAGCAACTGGCTTTAGATAGGGAATCCCTAGATCTCCTTAGAGAGAGAAGAAAGTTGGGACTAGAGTCCCATGGTGGCAGCCATGTCCCTAGAGATAGGGAAAGGTCCTATGACCATAGGAACCTGAGCAAGATTGTCCCTCCCTACCAGAGTGGGGATGATATCCACAAATGGATAACTGCATTAGAGAGGGCCTGTAAAGTACAGAAGGTCTCTCAGGAGCAGTGGGCAGCAATCTTGTGGCTCTCCTTTGCTGACAAAGGTAGAGATAAGCTCCTCACTGTTAGAGAGGAGGATGCTGATAATTACAAGGTCTTGAAGAGTGCTCTTATTGATGGGTTTGGCCTAACCACTGAACAGTACAGGTTGAAGTTCAGAGACACCCAAAAAGCACAGACTCAAGACTGGGTAGACTATGTGGATTGTTCTGCCAAGGCTCTGGAAGGCTGGTTGATGGGCAGTAAGGTGTGTGACTTCTCAGGATTGTACAATCTGATAATGAGGGAGCAGATTCTTAATAACTGTCAAAATCAGCTGTTGCATCAATACCTGGTAGACTCTGATCTGACCTCTCCCCAAGAATTGGGAAAGAAGGCAGACAAATGGGTCAGAACCAGGGTGAAGCAGAAGGTACAGAACCAAGGTGGGGAAACCAAGAAGCAAGATGCTAAGAACTCTGAAAAGGGTGGGGAGAAGGGTAAAGATCAAAAGTCTTCATCAGGCCCCCAAAAATCTTCTTCTGGTGGGGATTCACAGTCTACCAAAGGGAAAGGCCAAAGAAAACCATGGTGCAAGGTCTGTAAGCAAAAGACCCACTGGACCAGTGATTGCACCAAGTCCAAAGACTCCAGTCCAGCACCCACCAATGCCCCTAAGGCACCTGTTCCCCCTAGTACAGTTGGTGGGAGTGCTCCAGCCAAGGGTTTAGTAAGGTTCACCCTGGGTACTGAGTTGGGCTCTGACCTAGTCAGAGAACTGACTCAGGCTGTGTTAGTCTGTGATGGAGGCATGGATGTGCCCTCCTCTATGAGTCCCAGTAATCTGGGCAAGTACAGACAACAGCCTTTAATCAATGGACGTGAGGCTTTGGCATTTAGGGACACAGGGGCAAGTGTCACAATGGTGACACAAGACCTTGTGCTTCCTGGGCAAGTTATGCTTGGTGAGATGTACCAAGTGACCAATGCTAGCAATGTCAGAACAGACCATACTCTGGCAGTTGTTAACTTCTCCTGGGGAGGGGTAACTGGCCTTAAGAAGGTTGTGGTAAGTGCAAACCTACCAGTCGAATGCTTGATTGGCAATGACTTAGAGACTTCTGCTTGGGCAGAAGTGGAGCTCAGGACCCGTGCAGAAATGCTGGGGATCCCTGCAGATGTGTTTGCTGTGACCAGGTCACAAGCCAAAATGTCTAGCACTGAACAGGCCTTGGATTCTGAAAGAATGGACCAAGTGCCTTCCAAGAGGAGGAGTAGTAGGGTAAAGGCAGTGCCTTCCCCTTGGCTCAGGAGGAAGATCAGTCCCTTGAGGGGGATGATCTCAGCCCTGAAGAAGGAACTGTCCCAGAGGAACTTGAACCTGACCAGGTTGAGTTCTTGGGGACAGGGGGACCTTCTAGGGCAGATCTGAGCCAGGAGCAGCAGAGCTGCCCCTCCCTTGAACCCCTCAGACAGCAAGCTGCTGCTGAGGCTGCTGGGAAAGCTAGTGGTCCCCATACAGTGTATTGGGATGATGGACTCCTGTACTCAGAGAGTAGAGACCCCAAGCCTGGTGCTACCAGGAGGTTGGTAATACCTTTGAAGTTCAGGGGCTTCCTATTGACCCTAGCCCATGATATTCCCTTAGCAGGTCACCTGGGCCAGAACAAGACTTGGGACAGAATTGTCCCTCACTTTCACTGGCCCCACATGTCTGAAGACAGCAAGGAGTTTTGTCGCTCCTGTGTAACCTGCCAAGCCAGTGGCAAAGCAGGTGGCACTACAAAGGCCCCCTGATACCACTACCTGTGGTGGGGGTGCCCTTTGAAAGGGTAGGGATTGACATTGTTGGTCCCATGGATCCCCAAACAGCCTCTGGGCACAGGTTTATCCTGGTGGTAGTGGATCATGCCACCAGGTACCCAGAAGCTATTCCCCTCAGGACCACTACAGCACCTGTGGTGGCAAGGGCCCTCCTGGGAATCTTCTCAAGAGTGGGCTTTCCTAAGGAGGTAGTCTCAGACAGGGGTGCTAACTTCATGTCTGGGTACTTAAAAGCAATGTGGAAGGAGTGTGGAGTGACTTATAAGTTCACCACACCCTATCACCCACAATGCAATGGTTTAGTTGAGAGATTCAACAAAACCTTGAAGGGCATGATTAAAGGGCTCCCAGAAAAGCTTAGGCGTAGATGGGACATACTCTTGCCCTGCCTTTTATTCGCATATAGGGAGGTGCCTCAGAAGGGGGTTGGTTACAGCCCTTTTGAACTTCTGTTTGGCCACCCTGTGAGTGGTCCACTGTGCTTGGTGAAGGAAGGATGGGAGTTACCTCTCAAGCCCCCAAAGCAAGATATAGTGGACTATGTACTTGGTCTCCGCTCCAGGATGGCTGTGTACATGAAAAAGGCAACCAAAAACCTTGAGGCTAGCCAGGAACTTCAAAAGGCCTGGCATGACCAAAAGGCTGTTCTGACTGTTTACCAGCCAGGACAGAAGGTGTGGGTGTTGGAGCCAGTGGCCCCAGCAGCTCTCCAAGATAAATGGAGTGGACCCCACACTATTGTTGAGCAGAAGGGTGAGGTCACTTACTTAGTGGACCTAGGAACACCCAGGAGTCCCCACAGGGTTCTCCATGTCAACAGGTTAAAACCATATGTGGACAGGGCAGACATGGGCTTGCTCATGGCTACTGATGAAGGGCAGGAGGAAGAGAGTGACCCACTCCCTGACCTGCTCTCACAGAACCCTGACGATGGGTCAGTTGATGGTGTAGCCTTGGCAGGCAGCCTCACTACCCAGCAACAAACTGATTGCAGGCAAGTCCTCAATCAGTTTAGACATATGTTTTCACTGACACCCAGTCAGACCACCTGGTGCACTCAATGAAGTGGACACTGGGGACAGTCTGCCTATTAAAAACAAGATTTATAGGCAACCTGACCATGTCAGGGACTGTATCAGGACTGAAGTCCAGAAAATGTTGGAGTTGGGAGTTATTGAACCCTCAGATAGCCCTTGGGCTAGTCCAGTGGTCCTTGTACCAAAACCTCACACCAGTGGTGGAAAAAGAGAGATGAGGTTTTGTGTGGACTACAGGGGTCTCAATGCAGTCACTAGGACTGATGCCCATCCAATACCCAGGGCAGATGAGCTCATAGATACTTTGGCCTCTGCCAAATATCTCAGCACATTTGACCTAACAGCTGGCTACTGGCAGATCAGACTAGCTGATACTGCAAAGCCCAAAACAGCATTCTCAACCCCTAGTGGGCATTATCAATTTGTGGTAATGCCCTTTGGTCTGAAGAATGCACCTGCCACTTTCCAGAGGTTGGTGAATACAGTTCTCACAGGTCTGGAAGCCTATAGTGCAGCATATCTAGATGATATTGCTGTCTTTAGCTCCACCTGGGAGGATCACCTGGTCCACCTCAGGAATGTTTTACAGGCCCTGCCAAAGGCAGGCCTGACTATCAAGGCCACTAAGTGCCAGATAGGGCAGAGTCAGGTTGTGTACCTGGGCCACCTTGTGGGTGGAGGCCAGGTTCAACCTTTGCAGAGCAAGATCCAGACCATCATGGACTGGACTGCTCCCACTACCCAGACTCAGGTGAGAGCCTTCTTAGGCCTGACTGGGTACTATAGGAGATTTGTCAAGGGGTATGGATCAATAGTGACACCCCTGAATGACTTAACTTCTAAGAAAATGCCCAAAAAGGTTCAGTGGACAGGTAGCTGTCAAAAGGCATTTGATGACCTCAAGCAGGACATGTGCACTGCTCCAATTCTGCAGAGTCCTGATTACTCCAAGAAGTTCATTGTTCAAACTGATGCATCTGAATTGGGGGTAGGGGCTGTACTGTCACAATTGAATGAAGAAGGTCAGGATCAGCCAGTAGCTTTCATTAGCAGAAGGCTGACCCCTAGAGAGAAACGTTGGTCAGCCATAGAGAGGGAGGCCTTTGCTGTGGTCTGGGCTCTGAAGAAGTTGAGGCCATACTTGTTTGGTACACACTTCCTGGTTCAGACAGACCATAAGCCCCTCTTATGGCTAAAACAAATGAAGGGTGAAAACCCCAAACTGCTTAGGTGGTCCATTTCCCTACAGGGGATGGACTTTACAGTGGAACATAGGCCTGGGAGTAACCATGCGAATGCAGATGGACTCTCTAGGTATTTCCACTTAGAACATGAAGACTTAACTGGGCAAGGTTAGTTTAATGTCCCTACGTTTGGGGGGGTTGTGTAGGAGAGTAGGATCTGCTTCACATGGGTACCCCCACTTTTTGCTGATGTTTCACTGTTTTTCGACATTAGTCTGGCTGGGGCCCTGCTAATCAGAACCCCAGCCTAGCTGCTTCCTCTCTAAAATGGTTTCCATGTGCCTTAGGCACATCACTGATTGGGATCTGGAGTGCCCTTATAAGTCCCTAGTATATGGTATACTATGTACCAAGGGCATAGGTACCTCAGAGGCCTGCCAGGGGCTGCAGCATGTATTATGCCACCCCTGGAAGGCCATCCAAACTGACACCACAGGTCTGCTACTGCAGCCTGGGTAAGGTGGTGCATGCACCTCTTACTGTGATATAGGTTACCTATATCACGAAATACATACACACATATAAACCTATAAGTCACTCCTAAGGCAGGCCTTATCAATCCTAAAGGCAGAGTGCATGGTTCCTATGTGAGAGGGTGCCCCTGCATGAGCAGGGCCCCTCTGCAGCGTTCGGAGACCATCTCTGATGCTGTTTGTAGTGCAGCCTGACCATATACTCTTAAGCGCATTATATCCTCGCGGTAAAATGCTAACTTTGGAATGGCTGCACCTAAAGATGTCGTGTTTGGTGTCAAACATCTTGGAATACTACCCCCCGCCAATTCTGGCGGCGGGGGTAGCATTCCACCCTTCTAGAGGGAAAGACATGTTAACTCTGACTAGTCCGGTAACTTCTTTCCAGAGCCCTGGCATCACAAAATGGATGCTGCTGCCACAGACACGAGTCTGGCCTCCTGCTGCTGGACGAAACTCCGGCAGGGGAGGCCTGAACAATAGGTTTCCTGTCCCAGGGAGGTGTGACCACCTCCCCAGACAGGATAATGTGTATTGGGGCTGGGCGGGAGCACCATCTGTGTGCTTTGAAGTCCTGCACTGGGGGCACATTTGGTGTCCCTGTGCATACCCCAGTTCAAACCGGATCAGGGGCTTGCAGCCCCTGCTTTGGCGCGAACTGGACAAAGGGAAAGGGGTGTAGCCACCCCTCTGCCCTGACCCACCCATAGGTGGGGCCACAGAGTAGTCCAACCCCTATTTTTAGAATAAAGGTAGGAACCCAGTCCTTAGGACTTTAGATTATACCTGGACGAAACTCTGAAACTGAATCCTGGACCTTCGACGCTCTACGACAAGATTAGAGGACTGAAGAATCTCCCTTGGGGTCAAGGAGTGACTCCCCTGCTTGGCAGGCACCAAAGAAGCATCTGTCCGGTTCGCATTTCTGAAGCTCCCGTCGGACGCCGAAGTCATCGCATCACCAGAGGTGGATTCTCAGACTTCCCCGAGGCTACCCTGAGTCCCCAGCAAAGCTGAGGCCCGTGGCTATCGTGGGTGACTTGAGACCGTGACCCCTGGACACTGAGCACATTTGCAAGTGCACCATCTTCTGGGTCTCCCAAGAAGTCATGCTTTGGGCTCCGAGTAGCCCTAGCCTCCAGCACTACCTGCACCGAAGATCACTGGCCCCCACTCCACGAGTGTCCTGTAAGCCAGCTCCACGTGCGGCATCACGAGGCTCCTTCGCGGTCGCTAGCCCGTTGGCTAGTAGCCCTTAATGAAGGCCAATCCTTTTCTTACTTGGCATCCTGGTTGCTCCAGGCTTGCCCTCACTTACCCTCGCTGGGTGAGTACCACAGACCTTGCTGGTCTGCACCATCGTCGATCTACATCTTCCTCAAGACTTGCCGTTGCCAAGGCTTGTTGGGTCCAATCCGGTCGCTGACACCTCAGCACTCGACAGACATCGTGTACCAGCCCGAATCCTGCTCCTGTTTGCCAACAACGCCTCCTGGACCTCGTGGCTGAAGAGTCAAGACGACCGTCAACGCACCTGAAGCACTCGACATCGGTGGGCATCTGTCCATCGCCTTCCTGGTCACTGGCTAGTAACCCAGACTCTGTCCCCTCTGCTTTCAGGTTCTTCAGAACTCCGATCCACTCTTGGATCCACCCGGACACTTTTCTCTTGGCCGCCAGCAGCACTTTGCAGCAGATCGCCATTCGAATCGACGATGAAACCCGACCCCGAAAGGCACCTATGCACCCGGCTTCCCTGGGTGAGGTAACACGAGTACTCCGGTGCTCCCGTGGGTAGGGACTCTTCAAAGTCCTAGATCTCAAAGGGTTTTGTCCTAGTCCTCTTTTAAGTGTCCCTTTTCTATAATTTCCCGATCCCGACTTTCTCCATAGAAGTCAACGGCGTATCGCGGTTGTGTATTTACACTGCACGCGTCTCCCGTAGGTCCCCTGTGTCACTACCTTGGGTGGTTCCTTGTGGTCCAAGCACTTCTAGAGGCTCTAGGCCTAGTGTCTAGTTCAGTCGTGGTTCGCATACCACTTTATTGGTATATGGTTTGGTACGCCCCTAGGGCCCAAACGTGTATTTGTGCTATTACTGTGATTTGATAACTTATAACTTATGTATTTCGAACTCTAGCCTCATAAAGAGACTAGAGGGGTGTGTTTAGCAATAAATACATATATTTTGAATATATACCTGGTGTGGTGCTCTTTCATTTGGTCACTCAAGAGATTATAGACTGGTAAAACAAGCTGCGTTACATTCCTTCAAGACTTAGCCTGAAGGCTGCTCTCCATAGCTACTACTAGGATAGCTTTCAATAAGGTTGTCTTTAACCTATCTCCAATAAGGGGTTGTTTGGACTGGTGCAAGGTGCCCACTATAATTAGTGGACAGCATATACCAGGCCAACTTCTCACAGTGATGCCCTTTGGTCTGAAGAATGCACCTGCCACTTTCCAGAGGTTGGTGAATACAGTTCTCACAGGTCTGGAAGCCTATAGTGCAGCATATCTAGATGATATTGCTGTCTTTAGCTCCACCTGGGAGGATCACCTGGTCCACCTCAGGAATGTTTTACAAGCCCTGCAAAAGGCAGGCCTGACTATCAAGGCCACCAAGTGCCAGATAGGGCAGAGTCAGGTTGTGTACCTGGGCCACCTTGTGGGTGGAGGCCAGGTTCAACCTTTGCAGAGCAAGATCCAGACTATCATGGACTGGACTGCTCCAACTACCCAGACTCAGGTGAGAGCCTTCTTAGGCCTGACTGGGTACTATAGGAGATTTGTCAAGGGTTATGGATCAATAGTGACACCCCTGAATGACTTAACTTCTAAGAAAATGCCCAAAAGGTTCAGTGGACAGTTAGCTGTCAAAAGGCATTTGATGACCTGAAGCAGGCCATGTGCACTGCTCCCATTCTACAGAGTCCTGATTACTCCAAGAAGTTCATTGTTCAAACTGATGCATCTGAATTGGGGGTAGGGGCTGTACTGTCACAATTGAATGAAGAAGGTCAGGATCAGCCAGTAGCTTTCATTAGCAGAAGGCTGACCCCTAGAGAGAAACGTTGGTCAGCCATTGAGAGGGAGGCCTTTGCTGTGGTCTGGGCTCTGAAGAAGTTGAGGCCATACTTGTTTGGTACTCACTTCCTTGTTCAAACAGACCATAAGCCCCTCTTATGGCTAAAACAAATGAAGGGTGAAAACCCCAAACTGCTTAGGTGGTCCATTTCCCTACAGGGGATGGACTTCACAGTGGAACATAGACCTGGGAGTAACCATGCCAATGCAGATGGACTCTCTAGGTACTTCCACTTAGAACATGAAGACTTAACTGGGCAAGGTTAGTTTAATGTCCCTACGTTTGGGGGGGTTGTGTAGGAGAGTAGGATCTGCTTCACATGGGTACCCCCACTTTTTGCTGATGCTTCACTGTTTTTCGACATTAGTCTGGCTGGGGCTCTGCTAACCAGAACCCCAGCCTAGCTGCTTCCTCTCTAAAATGGTTTCCATGTGCCTTAGGCACATCTCTGATTGGAATCTGGAGTGCCCTTATAAGTCCCTAGTATATGGTATACTATGTACCAAGGGCATAGGTACCTCAGAGGCCTGCCAGGGGCTGCAGCATGTATTGTGCCACCCCTGGAAGGCCATCCAAACTGACACCACAGGTCTGCTACTGCAGCCTGGGTAAGGTGGTGCATGCACCCCTTACTGTGATATAGGTTACCTATATCACTATATACATACACACATATAAACCTATAAGTCACTCCTATGGCAGGCCTTATCAATCCTGAAGGCAGAGTGCGTGGTTCCTATGTGAGAGGGTGCCCCTGCATGAGCAGGGCCCCTCTGCAGCGTTCGGAGACCCTTCTCTGATGCTGTTTGTAGTGCAGCCTGACCATATACTCTTAAGCGCATTATAACCTCGCGTTAAATGCTAACTTTGGAATGGCTGCATCGAAACATGTCGTGTTTGGTGTCAAACATCTTGGAATTCTACCCCCCCCTGCCAATTCTGGCGGCGGGGGTAGCATTCCACCCTTCTAGAGGGAGAGACATGTTAACCCTGGCCTGGCCGGTAACTTCTTTCTAAAGCCCTGGCATCACAAAATGGATGCTGCTGCCACAGACACAAGTCTGGCCTCCTGCTGCTGGACGAAACTCCGGCAGGGGAGGCCTGGACAATAGGTTTCCTGTCCCAGGGAGGTGTGACCACCTCCCCAGTCAGGATAGTGTGTATTGGGGCTGGGCGGGAGCACTTTCGGGTGCTTTGAAGTCCTGCACTGGGGGCACATTTGGTGTCCCTGTGCATACCCCAGTTCAAACCGGATCAGGGGCTTGCAGCCCCTGCTTTGGCGCGAACTGAACAAAGGGAAAGGGGTGTAGCCACCCCTCTGCCCTGACCCACCCATAGGTGGGGCCACAGAGTAGTCCAACCCCTAAACTTAGTATAAGTATAGGAACCCAGTCCTTAGGACTATAGATTATCCCTGGACGAAACTCTGACACAGAATCCTGGACCTTCGACGCTCTACTCAAGACTAGAGGACAGAAGAATCTCCCTTGGGGTCAAGGAGTGACTCCCCTGCTTGGCAGGCACCAAAGAAGCAATTGTCCGGTCTGCATCGCCTAAGCTCCCGTCGGACGCCGAAGTCTTTGCATCACCAGAGGTGGATTTCCAGACTTCCCCGAGGCTGCCCTGAGTCCCCAGCAAAGCTGAGGCCCGTAGCTGTCGTGGATAACGAGGAACCATGACCCCTGGACACTGCACGCATTTGCTAGTGCATCCTCTTCTGGGTCTTCCACGAAGTCGTGTTTTGGGCTCCGAGTAGCCCTAGCCTCCAGCACCAACTGCACTGAAGATCACTGGCCTCCACTCCACGAGTGTCCTGTGAGCCAGCTCCACGTGCACCGTCTCGAGGCTCCTTTGAGGTCGCTAGCCCGTTGGCTAGTAGCCCTTCACGAAGGCCAATCCTTTTCTTCTCGGGCTCCCTGGTTGCTCCAGATGTGCCCTCATTTACCGTTGCTGGGTGAGTTCCTCAGACCTTGCTGGTCTGCATCATCGTCATTCTTCATCTACATCGAGACTTGCCGTTGCCAAGGCTTGTTGGGTCCAATCTGGTCGCCAACACCTCAGCACTCGACAAACATCGTGTACCAGCCCGAATCCTGCTCCTGGTTGCCGACAACGCCTTCTGGACCTCGTGGCTGAAGAGTCAAGACGACCGTCAACCTACCTGAAGCACTCGACATCGGTGGGCATCTGCTCATCGCCTTCCTGGTCACTGGCTAGTGACCCAGACTCTATCCCCTCTGCTTTCAGGTTCTTCAGATCTCCGATCCACTCTTGGATCCACCCGGACACTTTCCACTTGGTCGCCAGCAGCACTTTGCAGCAGATCGCCATTCAAATCGACGACGAAACCCGACCCCGAAAGGCACCTATGCACCCGGCTTCCCTGGGTGAGGTAACAAGAGTACTCCGGTGCTCCCGTGGGTAGAGACTCTAGAACGACCTAGTTCTCAAAGGGTTTGCTCCAAGTCCTCCTTTAAGTGTCCCTTTTCTTTAATTTCCTGATCGCGACTTTCTCCATAGCAGTTAACGGCGTCTCGCGGTTGTGTATTTACACTGCACGCGTCCCCGTGGGTCCCCTGTGTCACTACCTTGGGTGGTTCCTTGTGGTCCAAGCACTTCTAGAGGCTCTAGGCCTAGTGTCTAGCTCAGTCGTGGTTCTTATACCACTTTATTGGTATATGGTTTGGTACGCCCCTAGGGCCCAAACGTGTATTTGTGCTATTACTGTGTTTAAATAACTTATAACTTATGTACTTGAACTCTAGCCTCATAAAGAGACTAGAGGGGTGTGTTTAGCAATAAATACATATATTTTGAATATATACCTGGTGTGGTGCTCTTTCATTTGATCACTCAAGAGATTATAGATTGGTAAAACAAGCTGCTTTACATTCCTTCAAGATTTAGCCAGAAGGCTGCTCTCCATAGCTACCACTAGGATAGCTTTCAATAAGGTTGTCTTTAACCTATCTCCAATAAGGGGTTGTTTGGACTGGTGCAAGGTGCCCACTATAATTAGTGGACAGCATATGCCAGGCCAACTTCTCACAGCTGGCATTGCTTTTCCATAAGGGGAGCTGCTGACTTGCAGCTCCCCTTATGGAAAAGCAATCTGCTTTGCTTCATTGAAGCGAGAGCAGGTTTCCCTGCTCTTGCTTCAATGAAGCAAAGCAAGTTTGCAATGACAGGACGGGAGCCGCGCGGCTCCCGTCCTGCCATTGCAAACAGCAGTGTCCAGGGGGAAGGCACCCCGGGACACAGCAGGAGCCGGCCCTGGGGGGTGGCAGTCCCCAGGGCCACCACAGGCTCCAGGAGGGGGGCCACGCGGCCCCCTCCCAACAATTGCACAGCCCCGGGGAGGTGGTGATCTCGGGGCCGGGGGTCTATTACGGACCCCCGAATTTAAATACTAGTGCCCCGGGGAGGTGGTGGTCCCTGGGGCGTGTGGGAGCCATGTGCCCCCGCCAGCATTATTTATTTGAAGCCCCGGGGGTGGCGGTCCCGGGACTTGGGGGCCTTAGAGGCCCCACTAAAATATAAACCCACCCCCCGCATGCCCCCGGGACTTGGCCCACCCGGGGGCAAAATACCCTCGAAGCGCGGGAGACCGCACTTCGATTTTTTTTTAAACACGGCAGGATCCGCGTATCCGGCGCGTATCCCGCCATGATTTTTTTTTTTTAAATGCTTTTTTCTGCCAGGGGGTCCTTGTGGGACCCCCTGAGCAGGCCTAGCGGGTCAGGGTGTTTCTACCCTGCCCCCTTCGCTTCTTTTGCGCATTTTTTTCCCCTGTTTTCTTGTGACTTGGTTCTACCGAGTCACAAGATGGCCGACAACACTTCCTGGTTTGGAGTGTTGTCAGCCAATTAGCATGAAGCTCGTGGTCGGGAGGGTGCGCTCAGGGTGCGCGGATCCACCGCGGCCATAGATATATATGTGATTTTACTTCTGATTTTCTCAGGAACTACTGAACGGATTTACACCATTTAACCAAAAGGCACAACTCTGAACCAAGGGCTACCATTTTGCCAAATTTGGTGTAATTCCGTTCAGCAGTTCGGGCTGTAGCTGCAACTAAAGGTTCCTATGGAAAATTGCATGGGGAAAACACGTTTTGGCACCCCCCTTTTTTCTCGGCCCCCACTTGACGAATCACCCCGAAACTTTCAGGATAGGAGCGGACCGGATCGGGCCTTACGTTTTCAGAATTTCACAAAGATTCGTCAACCAGCGCCAAAGGTATTGGAAATAGAATGTTGCCAATTTCCTATGGAAAATAGGTCCTAACTATAACTATCTACTGGCGACCGCCAGTAGATAATATATATATATAAATATTACAACACAATCCTTCAGGTCAAAGGACAAACGGATCGCACTCCCGTAGCTTTTTGCAATTTTTGTTTTATTTTCTTTACATCCTCATTTGCATGGTTATAGGCGAGACGATCTACGCGTTTCGGTATCTACAAATACCTTGCTCACGATCAACTGACCGCTTGTCACCGCCTCATACATATATTCAAACAGTCGTTACTTCATTTCCTGTTTGGTGATGCAAGCGCCCCATTGCATTTTGGGAGATGTAGTTTTCATACTATATGTGAGTTTTACATATACGTGATAATTATCAAAATGTTACCTGGCATTCATACAATTGTAAGTTGTCATTGGCGATACCATAAATCACATTTCCTCTTGTATTTATACAGAGGCTTAAGGGTCCCTTTCAATAATTTTCTTTTTGGTCTCTCAATCACCATTTATCCCCCCTCCAGTGGGGCTTCGAGTTTATTCCACCCCAAATTCTATTTATATCCCTCTAGTGGGATTTTATCCAGCGGGGTATGTAAGAGGGACTCGACATTTTGGTAGTTCATGATTATGACATTTTGCAAACCTGTAACATTCTTTTCTTTCAGTGTCATCACATATTATGTTATGTTTACCAAGGGAAGGTATATTTTGAGTCATTATAGGTGAATGTACAGTTCTTCTGACTGATTTAAACCATATGGTGTTATTGTTCGCAGGTTTAAAATGTGGCGTGATTCTTTCTGACGTAAGAGTTTTTCTCTATGGCCCCCACGTTCTTTCTTTGCAACTGTATCAATTCCAAAGAATTTTAGTTCTTTCCAGTTACTCTGATGATGCTGTTCCATGTGCTTGGCCACGGCGTTTGTTCTGTCCAAATGTATCGTGGCTCGAATGTGTTCCATTATTCTTTTTTTTAATTCACACACAGTACTTCCTACGTACCTTAATGGACACGGGCATTCTATTACATACACCACATATTGTGTCTTGCATGTAATAAGTTCTCGGATTTCCCAGATTTTGTTATTTGCCATTTTCACTTCTTTTGTCTGTTTCGCAATCTGGCAAGCCTTGCAAGCATGGCATTTTAAAAACCTTTTGTTTTCAGCCATGTTTCATCTTTTTCTTTCCTTTAAAATGACTATGGATTAGGTGGTCCTTTAAATTTTTAGCTCGCCTGTAGGTTATTGTTGGATGTTTTCCCACTATTTTACTCACAGTTCCATCTAACTGTAATATTTTCCAATTTCGTCTCAAGATTTTAACTATTTCCTTACTTTCTTGTGAGAAATCTGTTATCAATCTGATGGGCTCAGGATCCACTTTTCGTTCTTTTTGCTTTGGAATCAAACATTCTTCTCGTGTTTTTGCATTTGTTCTGTCCCAACATTTTTTGATTATGCCTGTATTGTATTTTCTTTGTTTAAATCTTTCTGATGTGGTTGCACTATGTTTTTTCCATTCATCCTCTTCGCTGCATATTCTTCTGATTCTGAGGAATTCCCCATATGGGATGCTGGAGATTAGTGACTGTTGATGGAAACTCGTTGCTTCCAGGGTGGCATTTGTTGATGTATTTTTTCTGTGCAACGTCGTGTGTATCTGATTTCCCTTGATATAGATCTCTGTATCCAAGAATACTACTCGTTCTGTGCTAATAACATAGGAACATTTTAAATTTGTTATGCTGTTGTTGATAACTTCGAAATATTCCTGGAATTCCGACGCACTGCCATCCCAGATAATGAGTAAATCATCAATGTACCGTGTCCAACTGATGATTTTGTTCAATACTCGGTCATTTTTTGTACTCCATGCCACTTCTTTCTCCCACCAACCCATTGCTAGGCAGGCATAGCTGGGACTAAAAGAAAATCCCATCGCTGTACCACTCTTTTGTCGGTAAACTTCTTCACCAAATACAAAAATATTTTTAGTTAGGCAGATTGTAATCATCTCCAAAAGCATTTGATTATGATCACCAAATCGGATATTCCTGTCTTGCAAGAAGAAATTGCATGCATTTAGGCCCATGTCATTCCCTATGTTGGTATAAAGTGATATGACATCCATTGTTACCAGCTGATATGAATCTTGCCATGGTGTATTCTGCAGTGACCTCAACAGGTCACTTGTGTCTTGTATGTAGGAGTTGAGTTGAACCACATACGGATTTAAAAATAGTCGATGTAATTTGCTACTGGCTCCAGTAGCGAGCCTTTTGCTGACAGAATTGGTCGCCCGGAGGCTTTTTTGATCTTTGTGTAATTTAGGTAAGAAATAAATTGTTGCTGTCACTGGATGAGTTACTGTCAAGTACTTTCGTTCTTCCTCATCAATCAGACCTTTGGTCATCCATTCTTGCAGTTTCTCATCCAACATTTCTTTGATTTCCACCGTTGGATTCCTTTTTAACTTTTCATAGTAATTTGCGTCTCTTAGTTGATGATGTGCCTCCATAATGTATGCTGTTCGTTCCCATATCACTATGTTTCCGCCTTTATCGGCTACTTTGATTTCAATTTGGCTGTCCATTGTTAATTTTTCCAATGCTTCCCTTTCTGGCTTTGTTAAATTATCTTTGTATTTTGAGCCTTTTAATTTATACAGATCTTGGGTTACAGCCTCTTGAAATAAGTCCACTTTATTCCCGGTGCTAATTGTGGGTAAAATTTTGATTTTGATTTTTTGCCACTTAGACCTGCACCTTCCTGTATACATGCAATTTGTAGGGGGATCTCCTCACCCTCTCTCGCGTCCAAATTCAATAATGTCAGAAAATTGTCTGTATCTCTGACTGTTAAAGAAGAACCTGGTTCCTTCGTTGTTCTCCTTCTTTGTCCATCATTTTTTTCGGTGAAAAACTTTGCCAGTTTGATTTTTCGGATGTATAAGTATAAATCTATCCTCACTTGTGCCAAATCCATCCTTTTTGTTGGACAAAAGTTTATGCCTTTTTTCAAAAGCATTATTTCATTTTCTGATATTGGCCTCTTGGATAGATTCACCACTTGTAGTTCATCCGCTATTGATTCTTTCTCTGGCGCATGCTCCGAGTTTCCGTTCCTATCTTCTCTGTACTGCCACTTGCACCTTTTTCCTCTTCTCTTCGGTCTCTTGGGACCCATTTGCACCCTCTTCCTCTTCCTCTTTGCTGTTGCTGGGAGGTTCGATTTTGCTCCCATTGTTTCTGTTGGAGTACTAGGCGCATGTCCCCTAAAAAAGATAACTTTCCAGTGTCTGTTGATGTTCCTGGTTCTCCTTCACTGAGATCTGTAGAGACTAGCGAGGAGGCGCTGCTTGAAATGCTTGCTGTGCTGTTCGATATCACTTGCTGTTTTAGTGAATCGAATTTCCTCGCGAACGTAAAGATGCGCCCTTCAGCATAATCCGTTGAGTCTCGAATGAACTTCATGTGTTTTCGTTCTCTCACCACATCCTCATGTTTCTCTATCTGGGTTTCCAGCTCTTCCTTGAATTTAGTCATTTCAGTTGTCATTTTTAGTATTGCGATTTCCTTTTCTATTTCATGCAGTTGTTCCTTAATTTGCTCCAAACTTATTTCAATGTGTTTCACCAATATGGCAATGAGCCCCAATGAAGACTTCAAAATGAACTCGCCCCATTCCTGTAATAGCTCATTAGATGTATCCTGGTGACTGGGCATTAACATTATTCTCAAACCTCTAGGGACGCGTTGTACTTCCACATACTTTTTAATGTTATCAGTTCCCATGATTTATTTATTTCCTTGCGACTTAGTTTCTCCCATGTTCTTAGTTTACTCTTAGTGTCCGAGTGCAAAGAAAGAACGTGGGGGCAATAGAGAAAAACTCTTACGTCAGAAAGAATCACGCCACATTTTAAACCTGCGAACAATAACACCATATGGTTTAAATCAGTCAGAAGAACTGTACATTCACCTATAATGACTCAAAATATACCTTCCCTTGGTAAACATAACATAATATGTGATGACACTGAAAGAAAAGAATGTTACAGGTTTGCAAAATGTCATAATCATGAACTACCAAAATGTCGAGTCCCTCTTACATACCCCGCTGGATGAAATCCCACTAGAGGGATATAAATAGAATTTGGGGTGGAATAAACTCGAAGCCCCACTGGAGGGTGGATAAATGGTGATTGAGAGACCAAAAGAAAATTATTGAAAGGGACCCTTAAGCCTCTGTATAAATACAAGAGGAAATGTGATTTATGGTATCGCCAATGACAACTTACAATTGTATGAATGCCAGGTAACATTTTGATAATTATCACGTATATGTAAAACTCACATATAGTATGAAAACTACATCTCCCAAAATGCAATGGGGCGCTTGCATCACCAAACAGGAAATGAAGTAACGACTGTTTGAATATATGTATGAGGCGGTGACAAGCGGTCAGTTGATCGTGAGCAAGGTATTTGTAGATACCGAAACGCGTAGATCGTCTCGCCTATAACCATGCAAATGAGGATGTAAAGAAAATAAAACAAAAATTGCAAAAAACTACGGGAGTGCGATCCGTTTGTCCTTTGACCTGAAGGATTGTGTTGTAATATGAAGCAGCGTGGTTCAGCTGCAGGATATCGCACTCAGATTGAGCGCTGCAAGTAATCGGCGAAAAGGAACTGTGTTGGAACATATATATAAATATATATATAAATTCACTGAAAAAACCATAGGTTTCAGGGGCGTTATAGTTAGTTGGACATTTCACTCATACAAAACCATAGAAATTCCCCCGTTATAGTTAGTTCAGCTAACTCTAACTCGCGCGCCCGCAATGCACTGCTGATGACGTCACATATTACATCACTCATGACATGGTCAGTGACATCACTCATGACATCACTGATGACATCACTTGTGGGACCCCCTGAGCAGGCCTAGGGGGTCAGGGTGTTTCTACCCTGCCCCCTTTTCCTTTTTTCACATTTGTTTCCCTGTTTTCTTGTGCCTCGGTTCTACCGAGTCACAAGATGGCTGCCAACACTTCCTGGTTTGGAGTGTTGGCAGCCAATTAGAATAAAGCTCGTGGTCGGGAGGGTGCGCGGATCCTCCGTGCCTCTATATATCGAAACTTTTATTTTTTGATTTTCTCAGCAACTACTGAACGGATTTACACCATTTTAAAAAAAAGGGCGCTTTCTGAACCAAGCACTACCTTTTTGCCAAATTTGGTGTAATTCCGTTCAGCAGTTCAAGCTGTAACCGTGTCTAAACTTTCCTATGGGACATTGATTTTTTGACCTCTATTTTTTGAATTTCTCAGGAACTACTGAACGGATTTACACCATTTAACAAAAAGGTCTCTTTCTGAACAAAGGGATACCTTTTTGCCAAATTTGGTGTAATTCCGTTCTGCAGTTCGGGCTGTAGTCGTGTCTAAAGTTTCCTATGGAAAATAACATGGAGAAAACACGTTTTGGGACCCCCTTTTTTCTCGGCCCCCGCGTACCGAATCACCCCGAAACTTTCAAGACAGGAGCTGACCGGAGCGGGCTACGAGTTTTGAAAATTTTGCGAAGATTCGTCAACCAGCGTCAAAGATATTGAGAAAACAAAAAACGAGTTTCCTATGGAAACTAGGTCCTAACTATAACTATCTACTGGCGACCGCCAGTAGATATTATATATATATATATATATATATTCACTGAAAAAACCATAGGTTTCAGGCACGTTATAGTTAGAAATTAGCATTTAAAAAACCTTTGAAATTCACTGAAAAAACCATAGGTTTCAGGGACGTTATAGTTTGAAATTAGCATTTAAAAAACCTTTGAAATTCACTGAAAAAACCATAGGTTTCAGGCACGTTATAGTTAGAAATTAGCATTTAAAAAACCTTACAAATTCACTGAAAAAACCATAGGTTTTAGGGACAGCTATAGTTAGTTGGACATTGCACTCGTACAAAACCCGTGAAATTCCCCCGTTATAGTTAGTTCAGGTAACTATAACTTGCGCCCCGCAATGCACTGCTGATGACGTCACATATTACATCACTCATGACATGGTCAGTGACATCACTCATGACATCACTGATGACATCTCAAATGACATCACTGATGACATCATCCTTGTGATAGAGTGGCAGACCTCCTCTCACCCTAATATAACCTTTGGTACACAAACTCAAAAATACAAACTAACATTTTCAAAACAATGGACATACCAATACCAGTTACAACACACCTATTCAGTAATTCCAAGATCTACACACACATCCACTCATTCACCAACAGTCCCTATACAGTCACTCATACATGTACTCACTCATCATATGCACTCATACACCTATACATCCTGTTACACACCACCACTCATCCATAGAGTTACTCACACACATAGACACACATGCAAACAAAGTATCAAACATCCATTTACTTGCATATACAGTTATACACACACTACCACACTTACTTCTACAGAAACTTACACATACTTACTCTCTTAAACAATCACTTATAGAAACACCTACTTATTTGTACAGGAACACTTCCAATCTCTCACTCTCACATATACTCACTTATATACACCAAATACTCACATATACTGGTTTAAAACATATGTAGTTACTCATAAAGACACTATTGAGACAGTCATTCACTCACTAACACACCCATACACATACTCATCCACCTATACAGTCCTGCACACATGCTGTCTTCAACACATACAAACAGTGAGTCACTCATTCATGCATCTATGCACTAAGTAATACCCCCACCGAACCATACAAACACTCATACTGATACTCAAAAACCAACTAATAACCCATATAGACACTCATGTAGCTACTCACCAACCCATGCAGCCACTTATACACAAAGTGAGAGACTGATACAGATATTTTCATATTTAAACATTACTCACTAACCCATGTATTCACTAAGATACACTTAGTCAGTTATACAATCAATTTTACAAAAAAATCATCCATTTAGACACTTATATACCCATTTATTCTTCCATCGACCTTGAGATATACATATATAAAACATATTTAATTTTCAGAAAAACACACATTCACTGGATGATGTCATCAGTGATGTCATCAGTGATGTCATTTGAAATGTCATCAGTGATGTCATGAGTGATGTCACTGACCATGTCATGAGTGATGTAATATCTGACGTCATCAGCAGTGCATTGTGGGTGCGTGAGTTATAGTTAGCTGAACTAACTATAACGGGGAATTTCTATGGTTTTGTATGAGTGAAATGTCCAACTAACTATAACGCCCCTGAAACGTATGGTTTTTTCAGTGAATTTCTAAGGTTTTTTAAATGCTAATTTCTAATTATAACGTGCCTGAAACCTATAGTTTTTTCAGTGAATATATATATATTTATTATACTATGTATACATGTGAAAATGTCTCGGTCCCCTGTTTGCCTCGGTGGCACGGAAAAAATGGGTGGAACTGACGTCAGCACGCCGACGAGGTCCTCTTATGGCTCCGATGACATCATACGGTGTCGCGAGTGGAGCCGTGCTCGTTGACGTGGGAGAGCTAGGAAAGAATTTCCGTGGAATGCTGGTGCAGGGGATATTCACCTAAGTGTTCAGGCTAGTCCTTTGGGAGCAACTGTTTATGTTGCCACTCCAGAAACCGAAACCAGTGATCCGAGGGCAGAGGCCCTTCAGATGGCACACGAGGTGGGGTGCCCAGTCGTGTGCACCGGCGGGGCAGCGAAGTGACAAGCACCACAACCCACAAAAAAGGTAACGAGGGCACTGAATAACACAGGATCTTCTCTTTGTATCTGGCAGGAACAACGAAGTTAAAATGCCCTAGTACCAAAATATAGAATTAGTGCTACAACGGTCTTCAAGAGGACCTGCGATGCCGCTTCTGCCTCCCGTGCCCTGGAGGCGGCACATGGTTCACGCGGTACGGTCATACTGCGGTGGGACGCACACTCGTTGACCTCTCATGGCACTGCTCCACACTTCAGGGAGGACGCTTTCCATTAGCTATGTTTTCTGATGACATGTCGCGCCGGCCCCGTCCAACAACAGAACTCCTTTAGATCCAAACAGACTCTTCCACTCTCTCACCGGAAGTGAAATCAGGCCACGCGGACACTTTCACAATACAACAGCCGGGAATGCACTTTTCGGTAAAAACCACATTCCTTCCTCCTAATTAATCAAATAAACGTCTCACTGAAGAACAGGGGCCAGCTTCGATCGGTAAACAGCCGTTACAACGACTTTTTACTTTGCGATACCATTACAACGCATGCATTACCACGCATGCGTTGTACATCACAAAGTCATTACTACGCATTTTTAGAACGCATGGTCATTTACCACGCATGCCTTTACAACGAATTTTGTTGTAAAGGTATGTATGGTAAATGACCATGCATTCTAAAAACATGTAGACGATCCATGTCGTTGTAAGGAAACAGAGGCTGTTCCGTTTCCTCACAACGACGTGCACCGCCCTCAGAGATGACGTGAAGCAGGAAGCACGAGGAGAGAGGAACCATGAGGAGTGAGAGGTAAGGGGGATTGGGCATGGGGTGGGGGTTTCTTTTCTAGGGTTTAGGGTAGTGCAGTGGTGTTTGGGTGGTGTAGGGGGTCGTGCTGGGGGTAGTGTTTTAGGGTTTAGGGTAGTGCAGTGGTGTTTGGGTAGTGTAGGGGGTCGTGCTGGGGGTAGTGTTTTAGGTTTAGGGTAGTGCAGTAGTGTAGGGGGTCGTGCTGGGGGTAGTGTTTTAGGGTTTAGGGTAGTGCAGTGGTGTTTGGGTAGTGTAGAGGGTCATGCTGGGGGTAGTGTTTTAGGGTTTAGAGTAGTGCAGTAGTGTAGGGGGTCGTGCTGGGGGTAGTGTTTTAGGGTTTAGGGTAGTGCAGTGGTGTATGGGTAGTGTAGGGGGTCATGCTGGGGTAGTGTTTTAGGGTTTAGGGTAGTGCAGTGGTGTTTGAGTAGTGTAGGGGTCATGCTAGTGGTAGTGTTTTAGGGTTTAGGGTAGTGCAGTGGTGTTTGTGTAGTGTAGGGGGTCATGCTGGGGGTAGTGTTTTATGGTTTAGGGTAGTGCAGTGGTGTTTGGGTAGTGTAGGGGGTCGTGCTGGGGTAGATTTAGGGTTTAGGGTAGTGCAGTGGTGTTTGTGTAGTGTAGGTGGTTGTGCTGGCGGTAGTGTTTTAGGGATTATGTTAGTGCAGTGGTGTTTGGGTAGTGTAGGGGGTAGTGCTGGGGTAGTGTTTTAGGGTTTAGGGCAGTGCAGTGGTGTTTGTGTAGTGAAGGGGGTCATGCTGTGGGTAGTGTTTTAGGGTTTAGGGTAGTGCAGTCATGTTTGTGTAGTGTAGGGGGTCGTGTTTTAGGGTATAAGGTAGTGCAGTGGTGTTTGGGTAGTGTAGGGTGTCATGCTGGGGTTAGTGTTTTAGGGTTTAGGGTAGTGCAGTGGTGTTTGGGTAGTGTAGGGGGTCGTGCTGGGGGTAGTGTTTTAGGGTTTAGGGTAGTGCAGTGGTGTTTGTGTAGTGTGGGAGGTCATGCTGGGGGTATTTTTAGGGTTTAGTGTAGTGCAGTGGTGTTTGGGTAGTGTAGGGAGTCGTGCTGGGGGTAGTGTTTTAGGGTTTAGGGTAGTGCAGTGGTGTTTGGGTAGTGTAGGGAGTCGTGCTGGTGGTAGTGTTTTAGGGTTTAGGTAGTGCAGTTATGTTTGGGTAGTGTAGGGTGTCGTGCTGGGGTAGTGTTTTAGGGTTTAGGGTAGTACAGCGGTGTTTGGGTAGTGGAGGGGTAGTGTTTTAGGGTTTAGGTAGTGCACCCAACCAGCCACAATATCCATGGACAAAGGGGATCCTGACTCTTTGGAACGCTCCGTCAATTGAATAATTTGGGTCAAGGGCCCTACCACGTCCAAGACCTATCAATTCCTTTCTTGGGATCCTCATAAACTTGGAGAAAAAGGTACATAGTTTCTCATCAATTTCAGGCGTGTGTGCCACCTTCCCCTTCAGTGAGGGCCTGGGGCATTCTCCCTCATCCTATTCCTGACCTCCCTTTCAAGGGGTTGATGGATTTTCCCACCACATACTCTGCCACTTTGGCATCAGGTGTCCACTCTGCCGACCTAGGATGGTAAATTTGGGTAGGCTCGAACATGTCCGAGTGGACCCCGTCCCCAACCGGGGACTGAGAGGAGTGGGACTCTGGACGCCAGGGACGCACCGAGTCCTTATCCTCATCGGAGGAGAAATCGTCCTCCGATACACCCTCTCCCTCTAAGGGAAACCCGCTGTCGGGGTCTACAATAGTGGTGACAATGTCGCAATTTTCTCCGAGCCCCTCCTCCTCCCTTCAGGGTGCATGATTTAGCGTTCGCGCACTCTTGAGGAAGGTCTCCGTAAGTTTATCAAATCCTTCCAAGTGCCCCGCGTTATGCTTAACGGCCCTTTTATTCCCCATCTGGGAGCTACTTGGACCCGCCACCACCAGATCTGGGTAACTGAACAACCCAGGGATGCTTTTCGCCAGCTTATCAACCTGATCCCTAAGAGGAGCCAGCGCCCTAGAAATAGCCAGCAAGAGGGCTTGGTCCACTGCTGGAGGGAGAAGTTGGGGGGCCATCCCTCCTCCACTTCCTGGTAGGAGGAGTAAAAATGGTCTTCTGGAGAAGACATGATAGCAGAGGGTGTGAGCACAGAACAAATGCCCTTAAAATCCTTAAGACAGCCCCCTCACCGGTGCTCCAACAGCTGGGCTTTCCCCGAAGCTGTTATAAGAATAGACTGAGGCGCAATACCAATTACCACCACCAGGTGGCGCAGGTCACTAACGTGGCCGCGTGGGGAAATCACCGCGTAGCGGTGTAAAAATTAGACGAGGGTGGGTCGGGAATCAAGCGGACACTAAAGGAGTGTCCGGATTCCCAAACGCGCGTAAAGACCAGCGGGAGCGCTCGACGGAGCTGCCTCGCTCTGACCAGACGCGCCTGACAGGATCTCACCACGCGCAGAGCACACAGCGGGAGAAACTGCAAGGGGGAGAACGCGCTCGGGCAAGAGCCTGCTGCGCAGGGAATATGAAGCAATACCAAGGCAATAATGCTAATAACGTGCACAAGAAACCGCTATACAAACAGCAACAACGTCAGATTAAACCAAGAATGTAAGGAATGCACTTAACTGACGAGCAGTGAAGAAAGAGGAAGCGGAAGGGACGTCACAATATTAGATACGATGGACTGTGATATGATTGGACTATAGTTGCCTTGGAGACTACCCCCCTAATGGTTCATGGGTTGTGTAGTCTTTTGTTTAATGATTGTTGTGTTACGTTTTCTTTGAACTGCTATGCAAATAAAGTGAGGAAAGATATGCATAATCCTCGCATCCGTCCTGCCATAGAATTAATTAAACTTTATTTGATCTGATTTAGAAACATAGATCATAAAAGTGTACATAAAAACAGTAAATCCTCTTCCTAATACAATACAGTGAGAATTAATTAAAACCAGTAGGTAAAAACGGGTGTTACAAAGCCCGGTTCAGAGCAACTTCAGGTTAACAGAATCGTAAAGTTCAATGTTTCGCAAGATCAATCTCATGTACTTCGTGCAAAATACGCAATAAGGGGTCCAAGTAAGATGTAACGCTCCAATACCTGACCAGTTTGCACTATATAAAACTGCAGAAAAATAAAAATAAAAAGTGTTTTGCACACTTCTGTCATTGCGCTATATGTGGGCTACATCTGGGTGATATTTGTGCTACATTTGGGCTCTTTTTTCTCTGGTGGCCATCTTGGGAGACTTATTTGTTATGAAGTTTCCTAATTTCGTCATTTACTGCAGTCTCCTCAGTAGGAAATGCTTTCAGTTTTTACTTTGATTCCATCAAGAAGGCATTCAGATGTGTCACACATTTGCCATAAATTCAGAATGTTAGCACTCTAGTTGTTCATTAGATCACTGTAGTAAAGCTACTGCTCACCAGGGAGTTAACTGGAAGTCTACTGCTGGTATTGAAAGTGATTGTTTCAGTCTGCATGTCAGAATTTTCTAATAAAATAGAAGAGGATTTGAGATCTCACTTAAAACATGCCCTACATTTTCTTTCTGCAGCACTAACCATAATTTCCATGGCAAAATGAACCCTTCATTTTGTTCCTTTTAAATTAAATGTTTAAAGTGTTACCAGTTTATTCCAATCAAGATGGCTTCAGGTGTGCTATACTTTTGTCATAAGTAAGACTGTTAGCGCTCTAGTTGTTCTTTAGAACACTCTGGGAAGCTGCAGTAGAACACAAAGGCATCAACTGACAGGCTGCTCCTGTTGAAATATAACAGGAAGATATTTGAGATCTCACTTAAAACATGTCCTAATTTTTCTTTCTACAGCACTAACCATAATTTCTATGACAAAATGAGCCCCTCATTTTGTTCCTTTTAAATTAAATGTTTTAAGAGTTACCAGTTTATTCCAATCAAGATGGCTTCAGGTGTGCCATCATTTTGTCATAAGTAAGACTTAGCGCTCTAGTTGTTCTTTAGAACTCTCTGGGAAGCTGCAGTAGAACACAAAGATATCAACTGACTGGCTGCTCCTGTTGAAATATCACAGGAAGATATTTGAGATCTCACTTAAAACATGTCCTAATTTTTCTTTCTACAGCACTAACCATAATTTCTATGGAAAAATGAAACCCTCATTTTGTTCCTTTTAAATTAAATGTTTTAGGTGTTACCAGTTTATTCCAATCAAGATGGCTTCAGGTGTGCCATACTTTTTCATAAGTAAGACTGTTAGCTCTCTAGTTGTTCTTTAGAACACTCTGGGAAGCTGCAGTAGAACACAAAGGCATCAACTGACAGGCTGCTCCTGTTGAAATATAACAGGAAGATATTTGAGATCTCACTTAAAACATGTCCTAATTTTTCTTTCTACAGCACTAACCATAATTTCTATGACAAAATGAACCCCCTCATTTTGTTCCTTTTTAAATTAAATGTTTTAAGAGTTACCAGTTTAGTCCAATCAAGATGGCTTCAGGTGTGCCATAATTGTGTCATAAGTAAGGCTGTTAGCACTCTAGTTGTTCTTTAGAACACTCTGGGAAGCTGCAGTAGAACACAAAGACATCAACTGACTGGCTGCTCCTGTTGAAATATCACAGGAAGATATTTGAGATCTCACTTAAAACATGTCCTAATTTTTCTTTCTACAGCACTAACCATAATTTCTATGGAAAAATGAAACCCCTCATTTTGTTCCTTTTTAAATTAAATGTTTTAGGTGTTACCAGTTTATACCAATCAATATGGCTTCAGGTGTGCCATACTTTTGTCATAAGTAAGACTGTTAGCTCTCTAGTTGTTCTTTAGAACACTCTGGGAATCTGCAGTAGAACACAAAGGCATCAACTGACAGGCTGCTCCTGTTGAAATATAACAGGAAGATATTTGAGATCTCACTTAAAACATGTCCTAATTTTTCTTTCTACAGCACTAACCATAATTTCTATGACAAAATGAACCCCCTCATTTTGTTCCTTTTTAAATTAAATGTTTTAAGAGTTACCAGTTTATTCCAATCAAGATGGCTTCAGGTGTGCCATAATTGTGTCATAAGTAAGACTGTTAGCGCTCTAGTTGTTCTTTAGAACACTCTGGGAAGCTGCAGTAGAACACAAAGGCATCAACTGACAGGCTGCTCCTGTTGAAATATAACAGGAAGATATTTGAGATCACACTTGAAACATGTCCTAATTTTTCTTTCTACAGCACTAACCATAATTTCTATGACAAAATGAACCCCATCATTTTGTTCCTTTTTAAATTAAGGGGCATATTTATGTTCCCTGGCGCATCCCTGCATATCAGCAGGGATGTACCAGGAAAATGCGTCACGCAAGTTTACCCTTGCGCCACGTCCGATGCGCCGCGATTTACAATGCGGCGCATCGTGGTGCAAGGATAAGCAGATGCGTGACGCATCTGCCGGCGGAAGGTTGGCGCAGTGCTGAAGTTGTGTCGCAAGCGCGACGCAACTCCAGCACTGTTCCAACCTTCCCTATCCCTAACATGGTGCGTCAGTCCTTACGCCAGCTTGAAGCAGGCGTAAGGATTTGACGCACCAGCATCGGAAAAGTGACTGCGTGAAATCTTGTAGATTTCACTACGTCACTATTCCAAGGCGTTCCTGCGCCAGAACACCCCCCCTGCGCCTGTACGCCCACATGAAACCTGATGCAGGTTTCATGTGGCGCAGGGGTTTACTACGTGACGCATCTCCCTAGATGCGTCACGTTGTAAATATAGCGCAACGCGGCGCATGGTTTGTGTCGTTGCTGCGTCACATGCGTGACGCAACGGCGGCACAAAAGTGGCGCAAGGGGCTTGTAAATATGCCCCAAAATGTTTTAAGTGTTACCAGTTTATTCCAATCAAGATGGCTTCAGGTGTGCCATACTTTTGTCATAAGTAAGGCTGTTAGCACTCTAGTTGTTCTTTAGAACACTCTGGGAAGCTGCAGTAGAACACAAAGGAATCAACTGACAGTCTCTGCCCTTGTTGGATGTACATGTTTTACTGAGAATGTCAGACTTCATTCTCACATGACTGAGAAAGATAATGTGAATTTACAGAAAATATGCTCTCATTTTAGCTTCTGGAGCACCTTCCAAAACTGTATGGGACAAGCATGTGAAAATAGTTTTCTCTCAAACATGATTCATGATATCCCAGCAGAAGGTTTATCACAGGGTAAAATCACCTTAGAACACACCACAATTCCTGAAATTAGTATCGTACCATCAACAAATGAATTCTAATGTAACTAAAGTCTGTTATCACCCTTTATAGTTCTCCTTTTGGTAACCCTCAAAATCTTCGATTCACTACAATGCATTTCAATGGGGTACTATCATTTATATCGGTCCCAAGATGGCTGCCAGCAATTCCAGGATGAAGTGCTGACAGCCAATCAGATCTCACGATGACATGTGTGGTTAGGCTCCGCCCAGATATATATGTGTTTTCGTTTTCAAATTTCTCAGGAACTACTGAACGGATTTACACCATTTAAACAAAGGCACAACTCTGAACCAAGGGCTACCTTTTGCCAAATTTGGTGTAATTCCGCTCAGCAGTTCGGGCTGTAGCTGCGATGAAAGTTTCCTATGGAAAATTGCATGGGAAAACACGCTTTGGGACCCCCTTTCTCGGCCCACTTGACGAATCACCCCAAGACTTTAGGATAGGAGCGGATCGGAGTGCCCCACGAGTTTTGAAAATTTCGCGAAGATTCGTCAACCGGCGCCAAAGTTATTTTAAATAGAATGTTGCGGATTTCCTATGGAAAATAGGTCGCCAGTAGATAGTTATAGTTAGGACCTATTTTCCATAGGAAATCCGCAACATTCTATTTGAAATAACTTTGGCGCCTGGTTGATGAATCTTCGCGAAGTTTTCCAACTTGTTGGGGCGCTCTGGTCCGCTCCTATCCTGAAAGTCTCGGGGTGATTCGGCAAGCGGGGGCCGAGAAAAAAGGGGGGTCCCAAAACGTGTTTTCCCCATGCAATTTTCCATAGAAACCTTTAGTTGCAGCTACAGCCCGAACTGCTGAACGGAATTACACCAAATTTGCCAAAAAGGTAGCCCTTGGTTCAGAGTCGTGCCTTTTGTTTAAATGGTGTAAATCCGTTCAGTAGTTCCTGAGAAAATCAAACATAAAATCACATATATATCTGGGCGGAGCCTAACCACACATGTCATTGTGAGATCTGATTGGCTGTCAGCACTTCATCCTGGAATTGCTGGCAGCCATCTTGAGACCAATATACATGATAGTACCCCATTGAAATGCATTGTAGTGAATCAAAGATTTTGAGGGTTACCAAAAGGAGAACTATTAAGGGTGATAACAGACTTTAGTTACATTAGAATTCATTTGTTGATGGTACCATACTAATTTCAGGAATTGTGGTGTGTTCTAAGGTGATTTTACCCTGTGAAAACCTTCTGCTGGGATATCATGAATCATGTTTGAGAGAAAACTATTTTCACATGCTTGTCCCATAGAGTTTTGGAAGGTGCTCCAGAAGCTAAAATGAGAGCATATTTTCTGTAAATTCACATTATCTTTCTCAGTCATGTGAGAATGAAGTCTGACATTCTCAGTAAAACATGTACATCCAACAAGGGCAGAGACTGTCAGTTGATTCCTTTGTGTTCTACTGCAGCTTCCCAGAGTGTTCTAAAGAACAACTAGAGTGCTAACAGCCTTACTTATGACAAAAGTATGGCACACCTGAAGCCATCTTGATTGGAATAAACTGGTAACACTTAAAACATTTAATTTAAAAAGGAACAAAATGATGAGGTTCATTTTGTCATAGAAATTATGCTTAGTGCTGTAGAAAGAAAAATTAGGACATGTTTCAAGTGTGATCTCAAATATCTTCCTGTTATATTTCAACAGGAGCAGCCTGTCAGTTGATGCCTTTGTGTTCTACTGCAGCTTCCCAGAGTGTTCTAAAGAACAACTAGAGCGCTAACAGTCTTATGACAAAATTATGGCACACCTGAAGCCATCTTGATTGGAATAAACTGGTAACTCTTAAAACATTTAATTTAAAAAGGAACAAAATGAGGGGGTTCATTTTGCCATAGAAATTATGGTTAGTGCTGTAGAAAGAAAAATTAGGACATGTTTCAAGTGTGATCTCAAATATCTTCCTGTTATATTTCAACAGGAGCAGCCTGCCAGTTGATGCCTTTGTGTTCTACTGCAGCTTCCCAGAGTGTTCTAAAGAACAACTAGAGCACTAACAGCCTTACTTATGACAAAAGTGTGGCACACCTGAAGCCATCTTGATTGGAATAAACCGGTAACACTTAAAACATTTAATTTAAAAAGGAACAAAATGAGGGGTTCTTTTTGAAATAGAAATTATGGTTAGTGCTGCAGAAAGAAAAATTAGGGCATGTTTTAAGTGAGATCTCAAATCCTCTTCTATTTCATTAGAAAATTCTGACATGCAGACTGAAACAATCACTTTCAATACCAGCAGCAGACTTCCAGTTAACTCCCTGGTGAGCAGTAGCTTTACTACAGTGATTTAATGAGCAACTAGAGTGCTAACATTCTGAATTTATGGCAAATGTGAGACACATCTGAATGCCTTCTTGATGGAATCAAAGTAAAAAACTGAAAGCAATTCCTACTGAGGAGACTGCAGTAAATTAGGAAATTAGGAAACTTCATAACAAAGAAGTCTTCCAAGATGGCCACGAGAGAAAAAAGAGCCCAAATGTAGCACAAATATTACCCAGATGTAGCCCACATATAGCCCAATGACAAAAGTGTGCAAAACACTTTTTATTTTTAGTATTTTTGCAGTTTTATGTAGTGCAGACTGGTCAGGTATTGGAGCGTGGCATCTTAAAACATGACCCCCTACACTACAAAAACACCACTGCACTACCCTAAACCCTAAAACACTACCCCCACCACGACCCCCTACACTACACAAGCACCACTGCACTATCCTAAACCCTAAAACACTACCCCCAGCATGACCCCCTACACTACACAAGCACCACTGCACTACCCTAAACCTTAAAACACTACCCCCAGCACGACCCCCTACACTACCCAAACACCACTGCACTAACCTAAATCCTAAAACACTACCCCCAGCATGACCCCCTACACTACCCAAACACCACTGCACTACCCTAAAACATGACCCCCTACACTACACAAACACCACTGCACTACCCTAAACCCTAAAACACTACCCCCAGCACGACCCCCTACACTACACAAGCACCACTGCACTACCCTAAACCCTAAAACACTACCCCCAGCACGACCCCCTTCACTACACAAACACCACTGCACAACCCTAAACCCTAAAACACTAACCCCAGCATGACCCCCTACACTACCCAAACACCACTGCACTAACCTAAATCCTAAAACACTACCCACAGCACGACCCCCTACACTACCCAAACACCACTGCACTACCCTAAAACATGACCCCCTACACTACACAAACACCACTGCACTACCCTAAACCCTAAAACACTACCCCCAGCACGACCCCCTACACTACACAAGCACCACTGCACTACCCTAAACCCTGAAACACTACCCCCAGCATGACCCCCTACACTGCCCGAACACCACTGCACTGCCCTAAACCCTGAAACACCACCCCCAGCATGACCCCTACACTGCCCGAACACCACTGCACTAAACCCTGAAACACCACCCCCTTCACGACCCCCTACACTGCCCGACCACCACTGCACTGCCCTAAACCCTGAAACACCACCCCCAGCACGACCCCCTACACTGCCCGAACACCACTGCACTGCCCTAAACCCTGAAACACTACCCCCAGCAAGACCCACTACACTGCCCGAACACCACTGCACTGCCCTAAACCCTGAAACATCACCCCCAGCAAGACCCCTACACTGCACGAACACCACTGCCCTCAACCCTGAAACACCACCCCCAGCAAGACCCCCTACACTGCCCAAACACCACTGCACTGCCCTAAACCCTGAAACACCACCCCAGCACGACCCCCTACACTGCCCGAACACCACTGCACTGCCCAAAACCCTGAAACACCAGCCCCAGCACGACCCCCTACACTGCCCGAACACCACTGCACTGCCCTAAACCTTGAAACACCAGCCTCAGCACGAACCCCTACACTGCCCGAACACCACTGCACTACCCTAATCCCTGAAACACCACCCCCAGCACGACCCCCTACACTGCCCGAGCACCACTGCACTGCCCTAAACCCTGAAACACCAGCCCCAGCATGACCCCCTACACTGCCCGAACACCACTGCACTGCCCTAAACCCTAAAACACTAACCCCAGCATGACCCCCTACACTACCCAAACACCACTGCACTAACTCAAATCCTAAAACACTACCCACAGCACGACCCCCTACACTACCCAAACACCACTGCACTACCCTAAAACATGACCCCCACGACCCCCTACACTGCCCAAACACCACTGCACTACCCTAAACCCTAAAACACTACCCCCAGCACGACCCCTACACTACCCAAGCACCACTGCACTACCCTAAACCCTAAAACACTACCCCCAGCATGACCCCCTACACTGCCCGAACACCACTGCACTGCCCTAAACCCTGAAACACCACCCCCAGCATGACCCCCTACACTGCCCGAACACCACTGCACTGCCCTAAACCCTGAAACACCACCCCCTGCACGACCCCCTACACTGCCCGAACACCACTGCACTGCCCTAAACCCTGAAACACCACCCCCAGCACGACCCCCTACACTGCCCGAACACCACTGCACTGCCCTAAACCCTGAAACACTACCCCCAGCAAGACCCACTACACTGAACGAACACCACTGCACTGCCCTAAACCCTGAAACATCACCCCCAGCAAGACCCCCTACACTGCACGAACACCACTGCCCTCAACCCTGAAACACCACCCCCAGCAAGACCCCCTACACTGCCCAAACACCACTGCACTGCCCTAAACCCTGAAACACCACCCCCAGCACGACCCCTACACTGCCTGAACACCACTGCACTGCCCAAAACCCTGAAACACCAGCCCCAGCACGACCCCGTACACTGCCCGAACACCACTGCACTGCCCTAAACCTTGAAACACCAGCCTCAGCACGAACCCCTACCCTGCCCGAACACCACTGCACTACCCTAAACCCTGAAACACCACCCCCAGCACGACCCCCTACACTGCCCGAGCACCACTGCACTGCCCTAAACCCTGAAACACCAGCCCCAGCACGACCCCCTACACTGCCCGAACACCACTGCACTGCCCTAAACCCTGAAACACCAGCCCCAGCACGACCGCCTACACTGCCCGAACACCACTGCACTGCCCTAAACCCTGAAACACCAGCCCCAGCACGACCCCCTACACTGCCCGAACACCACTGCACTGCCCTAAACCGTGAAACACCAGCCCCAGCACGACCCCCTACACTGCCCGAACACCACTGCACTGCCCTAAACCCTGAAATACCAGCCCCAGCACGACCCCCTACACTGCCCGAACACCACTGCACTGCCCTAAACCCTGAAACACCACCCCTGCACGACCCCCTACACTGCCCGAACACTACTGCACTGCCCTAAACCATGAAACACCATCCCCAGCACGACCCCCTACACTGCACGAACACCACTGCACTGCCCTAAACCCTGAAACACTACCCCCAGCAAGACCCCCTACACTGCCTGAACACCACTGCCCTGCCCTAAACCCTGAAACATCACCCCCAGCAAGACCCCCTACACTGCCCGAACACAACTGCCCTAAACCCTGAAACACCACTCCCAGCAAGACTCCCTACACTGCACGAACACCACTGCACTGCCCTAAACCCTGAAACACTAGCCCCAGCACGACCCCCTACACTGCCCGAACACCACTGCACTGCCCTAAACCCTGAAACACCACCCCCTGCATGACCCCCTACACTGCCCGAAGACCACTGCACTGCCCTAAACCCTGAAACATCACCCCCAGCAAGACCCCCTACACTGCCCGAACACCACTGCACTGCCCTAAACCCTGAAACACCACCCCCAGCACGACCCCCTACACTGCCCGAACACCACTGCTCTGCCCAAAACCCTGAAACACCAGCCCCAGCATGACCCCCTACACTGCCCAAACACCACTGCACTGCCCTAAACCCTCAAACACCAGCCCCAGCACGACCCCTACACTGCCCGAACACCCCTGCACTGCCCTAAACCCTGAAACACCACCCCCAGCACGACCCCCTACACTGCCCGAACACCACTGCACTGCCCTAAACCCTGAAACACCAGCCCCAGGACAACCCCGTACACTGCCCGAACAGCACTGCACTGCCCTAAACCCTGAAACACCAGCCCCAGCACGACCGCCTACACTGCCCGAGAACCACTGCACTGCCCTAAACCCTGAAACACCAGTCCCAGAACGACCCCCTACACTGCCCGAACACCACTGCACTGCCCTAAACCCTCAAACACCAGCCCCAGCACAACCCCCTACACTGCCCGAACACCACTGCACTGCCCTAAACCCTGAAACACCAGCCCCAGCAAGACCCCCTACACTGCCCGAACACCACTGCACTGCCCTAAACCCTGAAACACCACCCCCAGCAAGACCCCCTACACTGCCCGAACACCACAGCACTAAACCCTGAAACACCACCCCCAGCAAGACCACCTACACTGGCCGAACACCACTGCACTGCCCTAAACCCTGAAACACCACCCCTGCACGACCCCCTACACTGCCCAAACATACCTGCACTGCCCTAAACCCTGAAACACCACCCCGTGCACGACCCCCTACACTGCCCGAACACCACTGCACTGCCCTAAACCCTGAAACACCACCCCCCAGCACGACACCCTACACTACCCGAACACCACTGCACTGCCCTAAACCCTGAAACACCACCCCCAGCACAATCCCCTACACTGCCCGAACACCACTGCACTGCCCTAAACCCTGAAACACCACCCCCTGCACGACCCCCTACACTGCCGGAACACCTCTGCACTGCCCTAAACCCTGAAACACCACCCCCAGCACGACCCCCTACACTGCCCGAACACCACTGCACTGCCCTAAACCCTGAAACATCACCCCCAGAAAGACCCCCTACACTGCCTGAACACCACTGCCCTAAACCCTGAAACACCACCCCCAGCAAGACCCCCTACACTGCCCGAACACCACTGCACTGCCCTAAACCCTGAAACACCACCTCCAGCACAACCCCCTAACCTGCCTGAACACCATTGCTCTGCCCTAAACCCTGAAACACTAGCCCCAGCACGACCCCCTACACTGCCCGAACACCACTGCACTGCCCTAAACCCTGAAACACCAGCCCCAGCACGACCCACTACACTGCCCTAACACCACTGCACTGCCCTAAACCCTGAAACACCACCTCCAGCACAACCCCCTAACCTGCCTGAACACCATTGCTCTGCCCTAAACCCTGAAACACTAGCCCCAGCACGACCCCCTACACTGCCCGAACACCACTGCACTGCCCTAAACCCTGAAACACCAGCCCCAGCACGACCCACTACACTGCCCTAACACCACTTCACTGCCCTAAACCCTGAAACACCAGCCCCAGCAAGACCCCCTACACTGCCCGAACACCACTGCACTGCCCTAGACTCTGAAACACCAGCCCCAACAAGACCCCCTACACTGCCCGAACACCACTGCACTGCCCTAAACCCTGAAACACCAGCCCCAGCATGACCCCCTACACTGCCCGAACACCACTGCACTGCCCTAAACCCTGAAACACCAGCCCCAAACCCAGCATGACCACCTACACTGCCCGAACACCACTGCACTGTCCTAAACCCTGAAACACCAGCCCCAGCACGACCCCCTACACTGCCCGAACACCACTGCACTGCCCTAAACCCTGAAACACCAGCCCCAGCACGACCCCTACACTGCCCGAACACCATTGCACTACCCTAAACCCTAAATCTACCCCCAGCATGACCCCCTACACTACCCAAACACCACTGCACTACCCTAAACCCTAAATCTACCCCCAGCATGACCCCCTACACTACACAAACACCACTGCACTACCCTAAACCCTAAAACCTAAAACACTACCCCCAGCACGACCCTCTTCACTACCTAAACACAACTGCACAATTTGTTACAGGCGTTGCAACGCAGGCCTGTGGTGCTTACTGGAAGTACCTGGTGGGCTAGTTGGGCCCCAGGGACCCTCAGGATTCAAGGTGACCTAATCCCCCAACTTAAAACGCGCCACGGGCGCGTTTGCACAGTGGTGAAGGGAGGGGGTGGGGCCTCAGGTGACATGTGCGCAAACACGCCCTGTGGTGTGTTTTAAGTTGGGGAATTAATTCCCCTTGAATCCTGAGGGACCCTGGGGGCCAACTAGCCCACCAGGTACCTTCAGTAAGCACAACAGAGTTGCATTGCAGAGAGGTGAAAAAAGGTGCGTGGCCTCGGAACGCCTCTCTGCAACTCAGCTTTGTGGTCCTAACTGTAGGTACCTGGGGGGGTAGTTGGGCCCCGGGGACCCTCAGGATTCAAGGGGACTTAATCCCGCAACTTAAAATGCACCACGGGGCGCGTTTGCACACATGTCACCTCAGGCCCCCCTCCCTTCACCACTGTGCAAACGCGCCCTGTAGCCCGTTTTAAGAGGTAGTTTTAATCCCCTGCCCTATTATGTACTAGGGACTTACAGAGGAGGTCATGCTAATCACAGGGGTACCCCAACGCATAGTGTTCCCTAGTGTATGTAGGTGTTTTCACTGTATTCTAAGTGTCTTTTAGCATAGCACTGGCTCAGGTTAGTCAGAGTCAGTTACCACCAGTACCCGTCTGAAAAAGTTGTCGGCACAGGATGATTTTGCAACAAGGCCTCTTTCTGCTCCTCTGTTGGTTCTTTCTGCACATCTTTTGCTTCTTTCTGTGCGTTTTTTCTTCTTTCTTCACATGTCCTACCTCTGTAGGCATAGTTAGAAACTAGCATTTAAAAACCTTGAAATTCACTTAAAAAATCATAGGTTTCAGGCCCGTTATAGTTAGAAATTAGCATTTAAAAACCTTTGAAATTCACTGAAAAAACCATAGGTTTTAGGGACAGTTATAGTTAGTTGGACATTTCACTCGTACAAAACCATAGAAATTCCCCGTTATAGTTAGTTCAGCTAACTATAACTCGCGCCCGCAATGCACTGCTGATGACGTCACATATTACATCACTCATGACATGGTCAGTGACATCACTGATGACATCACTGATGACATCTCAAATGACATCACTGATGACATCACCCATGTGATAATTTCATGCATCTTCTCACACCCTAATATAACTTTTGAAACACCCACTCTAAATTACAGACTGCCATTCTCAAAACCATACACACTCCAATACCAATAACTACATACCCACTCACTGATTCTTAGGTCTACACACACACATCTACTCACTCACTCACCCTTACAGTCACTCATACTTACAGTCACTCAGTACAGGACTATCATATGCACTCATACACCTATATAAACACTCACACACCGCCACTCATCCATAGAAGTACTCACACACCTAGTCAGTCATGCAAAAATTAATCACACACCCATTTACTCACCTATACAGTTATACACACACCAGCTCACTTACTCATATAAATACTAGCACATTCTTACGCTCTTATACAATAACTGATACAAGCACACACGCGAGTTATAGTTAGCTGAACTAACTATAACGGGGGAATTTCTATGGTTTTGTACGAGTGAAATGTTCAACTAACTATAACTGTCTCTTAAACCTATGAGTTTTTTCAGTGAATATATATATATATATATATATTCACTGAAAAACCATAGGTTTCAGGCACGTTATAGTTAGAAATTAGCATTTAAAAAGCCTTAGAAATTCACTGAAAAACCATAGGTTTTAGTGAAAGTTATAGTTAGTTGGACATTTCACTCGCACAAAACCAGAGAAATTCCCCGTTATAGTTAGTTCAGCTAACTATAACTCGCGCCCCGCAATGCACTGCTGATGACGTCACATATGACATCACTCATGACATGGTCAGTGACATCACTGATGACATCTCAAATGACATCACTGATGACATCACTGATGACTTCATCTAGTGACTGTGTGTTTCTGTAAAGTTTAAATATGTTTAATATATATAGGGAAAGGCGTATAGAAGAATGAGTGGGTGTATAAGTGTCTGAATGGATGATTTAGTAGGTGTGTGACTGACTCTATAAGTGAGTGATTAAATGTATCTTACTGAATGCACGGGTTAGTGACTAAACTGTGTGAATGTCTGTATCCGTCTGTCTGTTGGTGTGTAAGCGGCTGCATGGGTTTGTGAATAGCTACATGAGTGCCTATATGGGTTATTGATTGGTTGTCTGAGTATCTGTATGGATGCCTGAGTCTTTGTATGGGTGGGGTGTGTGTGACTCTGTGCATAGATGTGTGAGTGGGTGATTCACTGGGTGCATGGTTTCAAGAGTGCATCTGTGATGGACTGTATGAGTGTGTGAGTGTGTGTATGGGTGTGTTAGTGAGTGAATGTATATCTCAGTGGTACATGTGTGAGTAACTACATATGTGAAAGGCAGTATATATGTGTGTTGGAATATATAAAGAGCTATAAGTGAGAGTGTGTGATTATGAGAGTGACTGTATGGATGAGTGTGTGCTTGTATCAGTGATTGTATAAGAGCGTAAGAATGTCCTAGTATTTGTATGAGTAATTGAGCTGGTGTGTGTATAACTGTATAGGTGAGTAAATAGGAGTGTGATTAATTATTTGCATGACTGACTAGGTGTGTGAGTACCTCTATGGATGAGTGGTGGTGTGTGAGTGTCTATATAGGCGTATGAGTGCATATGATAGTCCTGTACTGAGTGATTGTAAGTATGAGTGACTGTACGGGTGAGTGAGTGGATATGTGTTTAGACCTAAGAATCAGTGAGTGGGTATGTAGTTATTGCTGCTGGAGTGTCTATGGTTTTGAGAATGGCAGTCTGTTATTTAGAGTTGGTGTATCAAAGGTTACATTAGGGTGTGAGAAGATGCATCAAATTATCACATGGATGATGTCATCAGTGATGTCATCAGTGATGTCATTTGAGATGTCATCAGTGATGTCATAAGTGATGTCACTGACCATGTCATGAGTGATGTCATATGTGACGTCATCAGCAGTGCATTGCGGGGGCGCGAGTTACAGTTAGCTGAACTAACTATAACGGGGGAATTTCTCTGGTTTTGTACGAGTGAAATGTCCAACTAACTATAACTTTCCCTAAAACCTATGGTTTTTTCAGTGAATTTCTAAGGTTTTTTAAATGCTAATTTCTAACTATAACGTGCCTGAAACCTATGGTTTTTTCAGTGAATTTCAAAGGTTTTTAAATGCTAATTTCTAACTATAACATGCCTGAAACCTATGGTTTTTTAAGTGAATTTCAAAGGTTTTTTAAATGCTAGTTTCTAACTATGCCTACAGAGGTAGGACATGTGAAGAAAGAAGAAGAAAAGCGCAGAAAGAAGGAAGACAAATGCAGAAAGAGGCAATAGAAGTCCAGAAAGATGAAGAAAAGTGCAAGAAGAAGGAAGAGATGTGCAGAAAGAACCAACAGAGGAGTAGAAAGTACTCCTGTGCCCCCAACGTTTTGCTGATGGGTACTGGTGGTAACTGACTCTGTCTCTGGTGGTAAAAGACACTTAGAATACAGTGAAAACACCTACATACACTAGGGAACACTTAGCGTTGGGGTACCCCTGTGATTAGCATGACCTCCTCTGTATTTGCCATGAGTTAGTGCCTGGGTCATTGGATGAGTACATGGGTACTGACTGGATGATTAGAGTACTGCAAGGAGAGTGGATGCTGAATTTATAAGTGTTTGTGTTTTGGCGGAGTGATTGGATAAGTACATGGTGCTCGCTGGTTGATTGGAGGAGTGCATGGGTAGTGACAGGGCGATGGCTGGACTGCATCAGTAGTGCTCAGGGTAAGTTGGAGGATTAATTCCACTTGAATCCTGAGGGTCCCTATTTGATAAAAGCCCTGGCGGTGGCGGTCCCCGGGCTTGGGGGCCTTGGAGGCCCCCCAAACATTAAAAAACAAGCCCCGGGAGGTGGCGGTCCCCGGGGCTGCGGGGGCCCCCACGGGCACTGCATATATTTGTTGGCAATGCCCCCGGGACCTGGACCACCCGGGGGTCTCAATTAAATGAAGCTCGGTATTCCGCGCTTCATTTTTTTTACATTTCAGCGGGATTCGCAACCCCAGCGCGAATTTTGCCAATTTTTTTTAAAAAAATGCTTTTTTTGGCCCTGGGGGTCCTTGTGGGACTTCCTGAGCAGGCCTAGGGGTCAGGGTGTTTCTACCCTGACCCCTTTTCTTCTTTTTCACCTTTGTTTCCTGTTTTCTTGTGACTCGGTTCTACCGAAGTCACAAGATGGCTGCAAACACTTCCTGGTTTGGAGTGTTGGCAGCCAATTAAAATGAAGCTCATGGTCGGGAGGGTTCGCGGATCCACCGCGCCTCTAGATATCGATATTTGTTTTTTTACAATTTCTCAGCAACTACCGAACGGATTTACACCATTTTTAAAAAGGTCGCTTTCTGAGCCAAGCAGTTCTCAAATAGCGACAAAGCACTTTTGAATTATTTGTTATCTCTATGTTTTTTTATCCAGTTGACCACTTGATTAAATGTTACGCTTAGGGGAGAAAATGTGGTGTTACCAAGTTGGAGTTTCTGCTTCAGCTCGTCATTCTGTGATTCTGGTCAAATCACTTAATCTCCCCATGCCTACAACCAAAATGAGTTTGTCCTTGTATGATGTAACCAATGCTCATGTAAAGCACTCCAATATCTGACCAGCCTGCACTATATAAAACTGCAAAAAAACAAAGGATAAAAAGTGTTTTCCACACTTCTGTCATTGGGCTATACGTGGGCTACATCTGGGTGATATTTGTGCTACATTTGGGCTCATTTTTCTCTGGTGGCCATCTTGGGAGACTTCAATTACATTCATTAAACTTTATTCAATCTGATTTAGAAACATAGATCATAAAAGTGTACATAAAAACAGTAAATCCTCTTTCTTAATACAGTACAGTGAGAATTAATTAAAACCAGTAGGTAAAAACGGGTGTTACAAAGCCCGGTTCAGAGCAACTTCAGGTTAACAGAATAGTAAAGTTCAATGTTTCGCAAGATCAATCTCATGTACTTCAGTGCAAAATACGCAATAAGGGGTCCAAGTAAGATGCAACGCTCCAATACCTGACCAGTCTGCACTATATAAAACTGCAAAAAAACTAAAAATAAAAAGTGTTTTCCACACTTCTGTCATTGGGCTATATGTGGGCTACATGCGGGATATATTTGTGCTACATTTGGGCTCTTTTTTCTCTGGTGGCCATCTTGGGATACTTATTTGTTATGAAGTTTCCTAATTTCCTCATTTACTGAAGTCTCCTCAGTAGGAAATGCTTTCAGTTTTTTACTATGATTCCATCAAGAAGGCATTCAGATGTGTCACACATTTGCCATAAACTCAGAACGTTAGCACTCTAGTTGCTCATTAGATCACTGTAGTAAAGCTACTGCTCACCAGGGAGTTAACTGGAAGTCTACTACTGGTATTGAAAGTGATTGTTTCAGTCTGCATGTCAGAATTTTCTAATGAAATAGAAGAGGATTTGAGATCTCACTTAAAACATTCCCTAATTTTACTTTCTGCAGAACTAACCATAATTTCTATGGCAAAATGAACCCCCTCATTTTTTTCCTTTTTAAATTAAATGTTTTAAGTGTTACCGGTTTATTCCAATCAAGATGGCTTCAGGTGTGCCATAATTTTGTCATAAGTAAGACTGTTAGCGCTCTTGTTGTTCTTTAGAACACTCTGGGAAGCTGCAGTAGAACACAAAGGAATCAACTGGCAGGCTGCTCCTATTGAAATATAACAGGAAGATATTTGTAATCTCACTTAAAACATGTCCTAATTTTTCTTTCTACAGCACTAACCATAATTTCTATGACAAAATGAACCCCCTCATTTTGTTCCTTTTTAAATTAAATGTTTTAAGTGTTACCGGTTTATTCCAATCAAGATAGCTTTAGGTGTGCCATGATTTTTTCATAAGTAAGACTGTTAGCGCTCTAGTTGTTCTTTAGAACACTCTGGGAAGCTGCAGTAGAACACAAAGGAATCAACTGGCAGGCTGCTCCTGTTGAAATATAACAGGAAGATATTTGAGATCTCACTTAAAACATGTCCTAATTTTTCTTTCTACAGAACTAACCATAATTTCTATGACACAATGAACCCCATCATTTTGTTCCTTTTTAAATTAAATGTTTTAAGTGTTACCAGTTTATTCCAATCAAGATGGCATCAGGTGTGCCATACTTTTGTCATAGGTAAGGCTGTTAGCGCTCTAGTTGTTCTTTAGAACACTCTGGGAAGCTGCAGTAGAACACAAAGGAATCAACTGGCAGGCTGCTCCTGTTGAAATATAACAGGAAGATATTTGAGATCTCACTTAAAACATGTCCTAATTTTTCTTTCTACAGCACTAACCATAATTTCTATGACAAAATGAACCCCCTCATTTTGTTCCTTTTTAAATTAAATGTTTTAAGTGTTACCGGTTTATTCCAATCAAGATGGCTTCAGGTGTGCCATCATTTTTTCATAAGTAAGACTGTTAGCGCTCTAGCTGTTCTTTAGAACACTCTGGGAAGCTGCAGTAGAACACAAAGGAATCAACTGGCAGGCTGCTCCTGTTGAAATATAACAGGAAGATATTTGAGATCTCACTTAAAACATGTCCTAATTTTTCTTTCTACAGCACTAACCATATTTCTATGACAAAATGAACCCCATCATTTTGTTCCTTTTTAAATTAAATGTTTTAAGTGTTACCAGTTTATTCCAATCAAGATGGCTTCAGGTGTGCCATACTTTTGTCATAGGTAAGGCTGTTAGCGCTCTAGTTGTTCTTTAGAACACTCTGGGAAGCTGCAGTAGAACACAAAGGAATCAACTGGCAGGCTGCTCCTGTTGAAATATAACAGGAAGATATTTGAGATCTCACTTAAAACATGTCCTAATTTTTCTTTCTACAGCACTAACCATAATTTCTAAGACAAAATGAACCCCATCATTTTGTTCCTTTTTAAATTAAATGTTTTAAGTGTTACCAGTTTATTCCAATCAAGATGGCATCAGGTGTGCCATACTTTTGTCATAGGTAAGGCTGTAGCGCTCTAGTTGTTCTTTAGAACACTCTGGGAAGCTGCAGTAGAACACAAAGGAATCAACTGGCAGGCTGCTCCTGTAGAAATATAACAGGGAGATATTTGAGATCTCACTTAAAACATGTCCTAATTTTTCTTTCTACAGAACTAACCATAATTTCTAAGACAAAAATGAACCCCATCATTTTGTTCCTTTTTAAATTAAATGTTTTAAGTGTTACCAGTTTATTCCAATCAAGATGGCTTCAGGTGTGCCATACTTTTGTCATAGGTAAGGTTGTTAGCGCTCTAGTTGTTCTTAAGAGCACTCTGGGACGCTGCAGTAGAACACAAAGGAATCAACTGACAGTCTCTGCCCTTGTTGGATTTACATGTTTTACTGAGAATGTCAGACTTCATTCTCACATGACTGAGAAAGATAATGTGAATTTACAGAAAATATGCTCTCATTTTAGCTTCTGGAGCACCTTCCAAACCTCTGTGGGACAAGCATGAGAAAATTGTTTTCTCTCAAACATGATTCATGAAATCCCAGCAGAAGGTTTTTCACAGGGTAAAATCACCCTAGAACACACCACAATTCCTAAAATTAGTATGGTACCATCAACAAATGAATTCTAATGTAACTAAAGTTTGTTATCACCCTTTATAGTTCTCCTTTTGGTGACCCTCAAAATCTTCTATTCACTACAATGCATTTCATTGGGGTGCTATCATGTATATTGGTCCCAAGATGGCTGCCAACACTTCTTGGATGAAGTGCTGACAGCCAATCAGATCTCAATGACATGTGTGGTTAGGCTCCGCCCAGATATATAAAGTTCTTTTTCCTTTAATATTTAAAAAACTACAGAACGGATTTACACCATTTTTGAAAAGGTCGCTTTCTGAGCCAAGCAGTACCTTTATACCAAATTTGGGGTAAATCCATTCAGTCGTTTCCGCTGTAGCCTTGCACAAAATTCCCTATGGGAAGTTGATTTTTTAACTCTTATTTTTTGAATTTCTCAGCAACTACTGAACGGATTTACACCATTTAACAAAAAGGGCTCTTTTTGAACCAAGGGCTACCTTTTTGCAAAATTTGGTGTAATTCCGTTCAGCAGTTCGGGCTGTAGCTTGGTCTAAAGTTTCCTATGGAAAATAACATGGAGAAAACACGTTTTGGGACCCCACTTTTTTCTCGGTCCCCGCTTGCCGAATCACCCCGAAACTTTCAAGATAGGAGCGGACCGGAGCGCCCCATGAGTTTTGAAAATTTCGCAAAGATTCGTTGACCGGCGCCAAAGTTATTGGGAATAGAATGTTGTGAATTTCCTATGGAAAATAGGTCCTAACTATAACTACCTACTGGCGACCGCCAGTAGGTAATATATATATATAATCACGCAATAATCAGAGTAAGTGCACTCTCAGGATCAATAGACACACAATCCAAATGCCGTTGCAAACCAAGTTTATTCCACTACGCGTTTGGACTGCGTCCGCTGCCTTGTTCACATGTACTGAGTGCACAATCAAAGGAGTGTATATAACATTGGGTTGAAAATAAACAAAACAGAGAAAGGACATTGTAGGTAGCCTACATTGGCGGCCATACTTGAATGGTTAATCCAAATCAAAAATCACGTTAGCGAGTCAACTGAATATGCAATATGTGATGATGTAATGCATGAAATCGTAATAAGTAAAACATAATAATGCTGAAATGCACACAGGTATTACATGTCTCCAAACAGGGGTGTGGATTTGCACCAAAGATTGTATATCATGGCAGGTGACATTTTTCCTCTGTTCTATTACGGGCATATAGCGCATAGTAAATAGACATGTGAACGAGAAAGGTGAAAGCCCCAGTTGCTAATGGATGCTCCCTCTATGAGTGTCTGGAATGCGTCGTATAGCGGGCAAACGCATAGTGCTCGATGAAAATCTACAGACCCTTGCTTCTAAAGTAATCGCCTGGTACTCAAAGTCTATGTTCACGTGACACTCAAAGGATAAGTACATTATATGTATGCCCCACATAGGGTTGACAGTGGTTAACTGATGACCCTAGAATCTAAGGTAATCGCCTGGTGCTCGAAGTCTAAGTCTGCATGGTGCTCGATAGATTGGTACCCACAGGTAGCGGTCAAATAGTGTTGACAAAAGTAAACAAAGGAAACATGGTTTTACAGACCAGCTGTTCTGTGATCTGTCCTCAAAATACTCTGTCTATTTGTGAGTCCCAATCCTATGTTATAAATGCCCCATTAGTGATGTCCCAAAGTGAATTCGAAGAGAAGGTTAGGTAGCCCGTGTACGTCGGTGGGTTCCTTCCTTCCCTCCTGCAAAAGAAACAAACAGAAAAAAGTGTTAAAATTATATTTAAAAAGATGTTCAACACTGTGGCACGAATGTGCCACTGTAAATCTCTAAAAAAAACACAGTTTCTAATGCACATATTTACAGAGGGTAGGACACATGTATTGGCATCAGCTGATTTACAACAGACTGCAAATGGATACTGTGTCTGTTTACAGGTTAAGGGAATCAAGAGAAAGGACAAAAAAAGAGACAATTTAGTAAGGCATATAGTAACAAAGTACAAAACCACAGAAAATGTCACATGACAATCATTCTGTCTTAAGGTGAATGGCAAGTTCTTCATCCGGGTTGAGCCCCCATGGGATTCGAGTTTGGAAATCCACAATGTATCTGGACTCTCTCTGTCTAAGTCTCAGTACTCTATCTCCCCCTCTGTGACCCAACCTGACCTGTTCCAGTATGAAATATTTCATGAGAGCGGAATCTGAGAAATGGTTATCCTGAAAGTGTCGTGCCACAGGATATTTGGGATCCTTGTTGGTAATGTCCCTTTTATGCTCCAAAATTCTCTTTTTTGCCATCAATTTGGTGCTTCCTATGTAGTAAAGCTTACAGGGGCATTCAATGACATATACCACAAAAGTGGTACTACAAGTGAGGAATTGTACGATATCTTTTCTGTATGTTTTGTGTGTAAACTCATTGCGGAAACTGCTAGTCAGACAAGCCTTGCAATGCCCGCAAGGAAAGAACCCTTTCAGATTGTGTATCCCTAGCGTCGGGCTGTCTTGTGATGTCGCTGTGTACCATCATATCCCTTAGGCTTCTACCCCTTCTGTAGGTTATGTTCGGTCTATCCGGGATAGTATCACCTATACTGTTGTCGCACTTGAGAATATTCCAATTCTGTGTAAGAATTCGTCTTATACTGTCTGCATCTGAATTGTAGGTCAGGATGACCCTGGTGCTGTTGTCACACACTTCACCCTCTTTATCCTCTTTTTCACTGAGTGTCTGGGTTCTGCTAATGCCTTCAGCTCTGGAGATGGCTTTCTTGAGTACCCACACCGGATAACCCCGAGCTTTGAATCTCTCCATCATGCTTGCACTTTCCAGTCTGTAGGCTTCCTCACTGTTACAGTTTCTTTTTGCCCTCAGCAGTTCGCCATAAGGAATACTCCATTTGAGAGATTCGGCGTGGCTGCTGAGGGCATGCAGAATACTGTTCCCTGCAGTGCTCTTGCGAAACAAGGTGGTGTGTATCTTGTTGTGTTTGATCTCCAAGTGCACATCAAGGTATTCTGCTCTGGTGTTGCTAATATTGCCAGTGAGTTGTATGTTATGGTCGTTGTTGCTAAGTCCCTCAATGAACCTCTCTGCTTCAGTTACAGACCCCTTCCAGACGATGAGCAGGTCATCGATGTACCTGAGCCACACCTGCAACTTGTCCAGATCTTGTATCTGGTCTGAACCTGCAAAAATCTCTTCCTCCCAGATGCCCATGAAGAGATTAGCAAAACTGGGAGCGAAACAAGATCCCATCGCTGTCCCGGTCGTTTGCTTGTAGAGGGCCCCGTCAAAAAAATGTTGTTGGTCAGGCAATATTCTGTCATTTCAAGGATCATACGACTATGTTCTTGGTACTTGACCTGTCTGTTCTTCAAAAAATGTGAACAAGCAGCTAATCCCTGTTGGTGGTCTATGATAGTGTAGAGCGAGTGTACGTCTAAGGTAATCAGAAGGAAGTCACTTTCCCATTCGATACTCTCTATTCTCCCCAGAAAATCTTTGGTATCCCTGATGTAACTGGGAATTGTGGTGACGAATTCCCTGAGAAAGTGATCAACATATTTCGATATATGTTCGGCTACACTCCATCTAGAGAATACAATGGGACGACCAGGAGGATTGACCGGGTCCTTGTGCACTTTGGGCAGAAGGTATAACACAGGAAGTTTAGGATGGTCCCTTTTGAGATAACAGAACTCCTCCCATTCAAGGATCCCCTTATCCTTCCACATGGTCAAACTGTCCCATATGGTGGTGACGCTGGTGTTATATATCTCCCTAGAGATTGGTGTGTAGTATTTGGTGTCTTTGAGCTGACGGAGTGCCTCAGTGATATATTGTTCTCTATCCAGGACAGCAATGTTGCCCCCCTTGTCAGCCGGGCGAATAACAATGTCCTCGTCATCAGCCAGTGACTTGAGGACTTGTCGCTGTTTAAAGGTGAGGTTGGTATTATGTTTATTACTATTGCAGGACTTGTTCTTAAAGTCAATAAGTGCTCTAGAGACACTCTTGTGGAAAGTGTCTATATTGTCATGCGGGAGTGACGGTAAAAAGGTTGACTTGGGTCTAAAATCAGTGGATGCCGCCGCATCAGCAATGATGCCTAGCTCCTCTAAAATCTGATGTTCATCTATCATGGTGTCATTGGTGTCCGTACCTTGTTGTACCTCTAGCATGGTGATTAGGGTGTCTATGTCGCCTATGTTCAAATCAGTGGTGAAACCACCCTCCTCACTGCCTGTATTGCCTTTGGGTCTCTGTCTCCGCAATTGGTGCCACTTTCTGAGTTTTAACTTCCTCACATATTTAAAAAGATTGATCCTAGTATCAGCATAGCTAAAAGAGGCTGATGGACAAAAGGAAAGCCCTAGACAGAGTGTACGTTTCTCTACTTCATTAAGCTGTCTTTTAGAGAGATTAATAATAGTTCTATTAACCATTGTGGACTCCATTAGTATGTTCTTTTGGAGTGTGTGTTGGTATCTCCCATGCGGTCCCTTCCTCTGCCTCTTTTGCCATTGCTGCCGGGTTTGTTTCCTTCTGTTCCTCCGTCTCCTCATCCTCTGCCTCGACCCCGACCTCTCTGTCCCCTTGTCTTCGGGGCTGGGATGTCTCTCGTTGTTTTTTGTTGAGTTCAAAGTGTCCTGTACTCGTCTAAAAAAGTCACCGGGCGTGTACTGCGTTCTTCTCCTGAGGTGTCTCCCCTTGATATATCTGACTCATTTTCACTCGCCGTTGATACTTCTGTAGTTGCACCCTCTGTGATCATGGTCGGTGCAATCTCCGTGGGAACTTGGTTCTTGTAAAGGTGGTCATATTTCCTACTGAAAGTGAGTATTCTCCCACTTTCGTAGTCGCCGTAGTCCCTGTTCAGTTCTCTTTGTTTCCGGGCTTTAATATCCTCTTCATGATTGCATAGGCGCTCCTTCATTGCCGTCAGCGCCTTATTGAAGGTGTCCGTGTCCATGATTGTTTTCAGATCATCCTGTAGTTCCTTGATCTGTAAAATAAGGATTTCACGGTCACTCCAGGCATACTTGATGAGTATTTCCAGCATCCGCCTTGAACTCAATGCCGAGTTGATCGACCATTCTTCCAGCATCTTAGGATTGGGTGTCTCATACGAGGGTGTGATAAAAATTCTCAACCCTCGAGGGGCCATCTCTTAGTCTACGTAGTTTTGTAATGAGATGGCCTCACACCATTTGAATATCTCTGCCCTTTTTAACTTTTCCAATTTTCTCAGTATGTCCTCCGTTGGTTGGATCACAGTGCCTTTGTTCTCACTAGCGTCTCTCTGTCCTGATTTCTGTCCTGATTTTCTTGTGAGTAGCATGAGAGCTGCTGCTCTCCTTTCATCCTCCTCCTCCATAGTGCACTAACTTCGTTGCACCACAATGGGTTCGGTGCGGATAGTGTGTCTCGCCCCCCTTGTCAATGCAAGGTTCCTTCTGCCGGTTTACTCGAGTGTCCAGATCCGTTGTAACAAGCACTCGCAGAAACACATGTGACGTGTCATCAGCACAAACAACAGCGTGCGTGCCCAAATGTCAATTCGTTGCACGGAGTACCGTGATTGAATGTGCAGCTATCGCGGCAGTTCGTAAATGCTTCTGTATGTAAAACCCGCTGAGACCACCGCTGCCCCGGGTGATGGGGACGCCGTACACCCACCGATGCACGCTGAGCCCACCACACACTAGGGATGGATAGAACTCGCCGCAGGCTTACCTCCGTCTACTGAACGCACCATACGTCTGTCGCGCTGTCATCGTCCTGTTCACAGTGTGCTTCCTCGCAATAAATCACGGCCGGTTGCACGCAGTCCTCGATTTCTGTCCCACAAACGTTGCTCCTTCCAAACTGCTGACCCTTGGAAGGTGGCGCACACACCAGCGGAGCGTGCTGGCAAAGTCAATAATCACTCAATAATCAGAGTAAGTGCACTCTCAGGATCAATAGAAACACAATCCAAATGCCGTTGCAAACCAAGTTTATTCCACTACGTGTTTTGACTGCGTCCGCAGCCTTGTTCACGTGTACTGAGTGCACAATCAAAGGAGTGTAGATAACATAGGGTTGAAAATAAACAAAACAGAGAAAGGACATTGTAGGTATCCTACATTGGCGGCCATACTTGAATGGTTAATCCAAATCAAAAATCACATTAGCGAGTCTACTGAATATGCAATATGTGATCATGTAATGCATTAAATCGTAATAAGTAAAACATAATAATGCTGAAATGCAGCACAGGTATTACATGTCTCCAAACAGGGGTGTGGATTTGCACAAAAGATTGTATATCATGGCAAGTGACATTGTTCCTCTGTTCTATTACGGGCATATAGCGCATAGTAAATAGACATGTGAACGAGAAAGGTGAAAGCCCCAGTTGCTAATTGATGCTCCCTCTGTGAGTGTCTGGAATGCGTCGTATAGCGTGTAATCGCATAGTGCTCGATGAAAATCTACGGACCCTTGCTTCTAAAGTAATCGCCTGGTACTCAAAGTCTATGTTCACATGGCGCTCAAAGGATAAGTACATTATATGTATGCCCCACATAGGGTTGACAGTGGTTAACTGATGACCCTAGAATCTAAGGTAATCGCCTGATGCTCGAAGTCTAAGTCCGCATGGTGCTCGATAGATTGGTACCCACAGGTAGCGGTCAAATAGTGTTGACAAAAGTAAACAAAGGAAACATGGTTTTACAGACCCGCTGTTCTGTGATCTGTCCTCAAAATACTCTGTCTATTTGTGAGTCCCAATCCTATGTTATAAATGCCCCATTAGTGATGTCCCAAAGTGAATTCGAAGAGAAGGCTAGGTAGCCCGTGTACGTGGGTGGGTTCCTTCCTTCCCTCCTGCAAAAGAAACAAACAGAAAAAAGTGTTAAAATTATATAAAAAAAGATGTTCAACACTGTGGCACGAATGTGCCACTGTAAATCTAAAAAAAAAACACAGTTTCTAATGCACATATTTACGGAGGGTAGGACACATGTATTGGCATCAGCTGATTTACAACAGCCTGCAAATGGATACTGTGTCTGTTTACAGGTTAAGGGAATAAAGAGAAAGGACAAAAAAGAGAGACAATTTAGTAAGGCATATAGTAACAAAGTACAAAACCACAGAAAATGTCACATGACAATCATTCTGTCTTAAAGTGAATGGCAAGTTCTTCATCCTGGTTGAGCCCCCATGGGATTCGAGTTTGGAAATCCACAATGTATCTGGACTCTCTGTCTAAGTCTCAGTACTCTATTTCCCCCTCTGTGTCCCAACCTGACCTGTTCCAGTATGAAATATTTCATGAGAGCGGAATCCGAGAAATGGTTATCCTGAAAGTGTCGTGCCACAGGATATTTGGGATCCTTGTTGGTAATGGCCCTTTTATGCTCCAAAATTCTCTTTTTCGCCATTAATGTGGTGCTTCCTATGTAGTAAATCTTACAGGGGCATTCAATGACATATACCACAAAAGTGGTACTACAAGTGAGGAATTGTACGATATCTTTTCTGTATGTTTTGTGTGTAAACTCATTGCGGAAACTGCTAGTCAGACAAGCCTTGCAATGCCCGCAAGGAAAGAACCCTTTCAGATTGTGTATCCCTGCGTCGTGCTGTCTTGTGATGTCGCTGTGTACCAGCATATCCCTTAGGCTTCTACCCCTTCTGTAGGTTATATTCGGTCTATCCGGGATAGTATCACCTATACTGTTGTCGCACTTGAGAATATTCCAATTATGTGTAAGAATTCGTCTTATACTGTCTGCATCTGAATTGTAGGTCATGATGACCCTGGTGCTGTATATATATATATATTCACTGAAAAAACCATAGGTTTTAGGGACAGTTATAGTTAGTTGGACATTGCACTCGTACAAAACCCGTGAAATTCCCCTGTTATAGTTAGTTCAGCTAACTATAACTCGCGCCCCCGCAATGCACTGCTGATGACGTCACATATTACATCACTCATGACATGGTCAATGACATCACTGATGACATCACTGATGACATCTCAAATGACATCACTGATGACATCACTGATGACATCATCCAGTGACTGTGTGTTTCTGTAAAGTTTAAATATGTTTAATATATATAGGGAAAGGCGTATTGAAGAATGAGTGGGTGTATAAGTGTCTGAATGGATGATTTAGTACGTGAGTGACTGACTCTACAAGTGAGTGATTAAACATATCTTACTGAATGCATGGGTTAGTGACTAAACTGTGTGAATGTCTGTATCCGTCTGTTTGTTGGTGTGTAAGTGGATGCATGGATTTGCGAATAGCTACATGAGTGTCTATATGGGTTATTGATTGGTTCTCTGAGTATCTGTATGTCTGCCTGAGTGTTTGTGTGGGTGAGGTGTGTGTGACTCTATACATAGATGTGTGAGTGGGTGATTCACTGGGTGCATGATTTCAAGAGTGCATCTGTGATGGACTGCTTGGGTGGGTGAGTGTGTGTATGGGTGTGTTAGTGAGTGAATGTATATCTCAGTGGTACATGTGCGAGTAACTACATATGTAAAAGGCAGTATATATGTGTGTTAGAGTATTTAAATGGCTATAAGTGAGAGTGTGTTATTGTGAGAGTGGCTGTATGGATGCGTGTGTGCTTGTATCAGTTATTGTATAAGAGCGTAAGAATGTGCTAGTATTTGTATGAGTAAGTCAGCTGGTGTGTGTATAACTGTATAGGTGAGTAAATGGGTGTGTGATTAATTTTTTGCATGACTGACTAGGTGTGTGAGTACCTCTATGGATGAGTGGCGGTGTGTGAGTGTTTATATAGGTGTATGAGTGCATATGATAGTCCTGTACTGAGTGACTGTAAGTATGAGTGACTGTACAGGTGAGTGAGTGGATGTGTGTGTAGACCTAAGAATCAGTGAGTGGGTATGTAGTTTTTGGTGTTGGAGTGTCTATGGTTTTGAGAATGGCAGTCTGTAATTTAGAGTGGGTGTATCAAAAGTTATATTAGGGTGTGAGAAGATGCATGAAATTATCACATGGATGATGTCATCAGTGATGTCATTTGAGATGTCATCAGTGATGTCATCAGTGATGTCACTGACCATGTCATGAGTGATGTAATATGTGACGTCATCAGCAGTGCATTGCGGGGCGCGAGTTATAGTTAGCTGAACTAACTATAACAGGGGAATTTCACGGGTTTTGTACGAGTGCAATGTCCAACTAACTATAACTGTCCCTAAAACCTATGGTTTTTTCAGTGAATTTCAAAGGTTTTTTAAATGCTAATTTCTAACTATAACGTGTCTGAAACCTATGGTTTTTTCAGTGAATTTCAAAGGTTTTTTAAATGCTAATTTCTAACTATAACGTGCCTGAACCCTATGGTTTTTTCAGTGAATTTCAAAGGTTTTTTAAATGCTAATTTCTAACCATAACGTGCCTGAAACCTATGATTTTTTAAGTGAATTTCAAAGGTTTTTTAAATGCTAGTTTCTAACTATGCCAACAGAGGTAGGACATGTGAAGAAAGAAGAAAAAACGCACAGAAAGAAGCAAAAGATGTGCAGAAAGAACCAACAGAGGAGCAGAAAGAGGCCTTGTTGCAAAATCATCCTGTGCCCACAACATTTTCAGACGGGTACTGGTGGTAACTGACTCTGACTAACCAGAGCCAGTGCGCGTTTGCACAGTGGTGAAGGGAGGGGGGGCCTGAGGTGACATGTGTGCAAACGCGCCCCGTGGCGCGTTTTAAGTTGTGGGATTAAGTCCCCTTGAATCCTGAGGGTCCCTGGGGTCCAACTAGCCCCCCAGGTACCTACAGTTAGGACCACAGAGCTGAGTTGCAGAGAGGCGTTCCGAGGCCACGCACTTTTTTTCACCTCTCTGCAACGCAACTCTGTTGTGCTTACTGAAGGTACCTGGTGGGCTAGTTGGCCCCCAGGATTCAAAGGGAATTAACTCCCCAACTTAAAACGCACCATAGGGCGTGTTTGCGCACATGTCACCTGAGGCCCCGCCCCCTCCCTTCACCACTGTGCAAACGCGCCCCGTGGCGCGTTTTAAGTTGGGGGATTAGGTCACCTTGAATCCTGAGAGTCCCTGGGGCCCAACTAGCCCACCAGGTACTTCCAGTAAGCACCACAGGCCTGCGTTGCAACGCCTGTAACAAATTGTGCAGTTGTGTTTAGGTAGTGAAGAGGGTCGTGCAGGGGGTAGTGTTTTAGGGTTTAGGGTAGTGCAGTGGTGTTTGTGTAGTGTAGGGGGTCATGCTGGGGGTAGATTTAGGGTTTAGGGTAGTGCAGTGGTGTTTGGGTAGTGTAGGGAGTTGTGCTGGGGGAGTGTTTTAGGGTTTAGGGTAGTACAGTGGTGTTTGGGTAGTGTAGGGGGTCATGCTGGGGTTAGTGTTTTAGGGTTTTAGGGTTTAGGGTAGTGCAGTGGTGTTTGGGTAGTGTAGGGGATACTGCTGGGGGTAGTGTTTTAGGGTTTAGGGTAGTGCAATGGTGTTTGGGTAGTGTAGGGGGTACTGCTGAGGGTAGTGTTTTAGGGTTTAGGGTAGTGCAGTGGTGTTTGGGTAGCGTAGGGGGTACTGCTGGGGGTAGTGTTTTATGGTTTAGGGTAGTGCAGTGGTGTTTGGGTAGTGTAGGGGTTCGTGCTGGGGGTAGTTTTTTAGGGTTTAGGGTAGTGCAGTGGTGTTTGTGTAGTGTAGGAGGTCGTGTTTTAGGGTTTAGGGTAGTGCAGTGGTCTTTGGGTAGTGTAGGGAGTCGTGCGGGGGGTATTGTTTTAGAGTTTAGGGTAGTGCAGTGGTCTTTGGGTAGTGTAGGGGGTTGTGCGGGGGGTAGTGTTTTAGGGATTAGGGTAGTGCATTGGTATTTGGGTAGTGTAGGGGGTCATGCGGGGGTAGTGTTTTAGGGTTTAGGGCAGTGCAGTGGTGTTTAGGTAGTGTAGGGGGTCGTGCTGGGGGAGTGTTTTAGGGTTTAGGGCAGAGCAGTGGTGTTCGGGTAGTGTAGGGGGTCGTGCTGGGGGAGTGTTTTAGGGTTTAGGCCAGTGAAGTGGTGTTTGGGTAGTGTAGGGGGTCGTGCTGGGGGAGTATTTTAGGGTTTAGGGTAGTGCAGTGGTGTTCGGGTAGTGTAGGGGGTCATGCTGGGGGCAGTGTTCTAGGGTTTAGGGCAGTGCAGTGGTGTTCGGGCAGTGTAGGGGGTCGTGCTGGGGGTGGTGTGTTAGGGTTTAGGGCAGTGCAGTGGTGTTCGGGCAGTGTAGGGGTCATGCTGGGGGTGGTGTTTCAGGGTTTAGGGCAGTGCAGTGGTGTTCGGGCAGTGTAGGGGGTCGTGAAGGGGGTGGTGTTTCAGGGTTTAGGGCAGTGCAGTGGTGTTCGGGCAGTGTAGGGGGTCGTGCTAGGGGTGGTGTTTCAGGGCTTAGGGCAGTGCAGTGGTGTTTGGGCAGTGTAGGGGGTCATGCTGGGGGTGGTGTTTCAGGGTTTGGGGCAGTGCAGTGGTGTTCGAGCAGTAAAGGGGGTCATGCTCGGGGTGGTGTTTCAGGGTTTAGGGCAGTGCAGTGGTGTTCGGGCAGTGTAGGGGGCGGTGCAGGGGGTGGTGTTTCAGGGTTTAGGGCAGTGCAGTGGTGTTCGGGCAGTGTAGGGGGTGGTGCAGGGGGTGGTGTTTCAGGGTTTAGGGCAGTGCAGTGGTGTTCGGGCAGTGTAGGGGGTCATGCAGGGGGTGGTGTTTCAGGGTTTAGGGCAGTGCAGTGGTGTTCGGGCAGTGTAGGGGCGGTGCAGGGGGTGGTGTTTCAGGGTTTAGGGCAGTACAGTGGTGTTCGGGCATTGTAGGGGGTGGTGCTGGGGCTGGTGTTTCAGGGTCTAGGGCAGTGCAGTGGTGTTCGGGCAGTGTAGGGGGTCGTGCTGGGGCTGGTGTTTCAGGGTTTAGGGCAGTGCAGTGGTGTTTGGGCAGTGTAGGGGGTCATGCTGGGGCTGGTGTTTCAGGGTTTAGGGCAGTGCAGTGGTGTTCGGGCAGTGTAGGGTGTTGTACTGGGGCTGGTGTTTCAGGGTTCAGGGCAGTGCAGTGGTGTTCAGGCAGTGTAGGGGGTTGTGCTGAGGCTGGTGTTTCACGGTTTAGGGCAGTGCAGTCGTGTTCGGGCAGTGTAGGGGGTCGTGCTGGGGCTGGTGTTTCAGGGTTTAGGGCAGTGCAGTGGTGTTCGGGCACTGTAGGCGGTCGTGCTGGGGCTGGTGTTTCAGGGTTTAGGGCAGTGCAGTGGTGTTCGGGCAGTGTAGGGGTTGTGCTGGGGCTGGTGTTTCAGGGTTTAGGGCAGTGCAGTGGTGCTCGGGCAGTGTAGGGGGTCGTGCTGGGGGTGATGTGTCAGGGTTTAGGGTAGTGCAGTGGTGTTCGGGCAGTGTAGGGGGTCGTGCAGGGGCTGGTGTTTCAAGGTTTAGGCAGTGCAGTGGTGTTCGGGCAGTGTAGGGGGTCGTGTTGGGGCTGGTGTTTCAGGGTTTTGGGCAGAGCAGTGGTGTTCGGGCAGTGTAGGGGGTCATGCTGGGTGTAGTGTTTCAGGGTTTAGGGCAGTGCAGTGGTGTTCGGGCAGTGTAGGGGGTCGTGCTGGGGGTGGTGTTTCAGGGTTTAGGTCAGTGGTGTTCGGGCAGTGTAGGTGGTCTTGCTGGGGGTGGTGTTTCAGGGTTTAGGGCAGTGCAGTGGTGTTCGGGCAGTGTAGGGGGTCATGCAGGGGCTCGTGTTTCAGGGTTTAGGGCAGTGCAGTGGTGTTCGGGCAGTGTAGGGGGTCGTGCTAGGGGTGGTGTTTCAGGGTTTAGGGCAGTGCAGTGGTGTTCGGGCAGTGTAGGGGGTCATGCAGGGGCTCGTGTTTCAGGGTTTAGGGCAGTGCAGTGGTGTTCGGGCAGTGTAGGGGGTCGTGCTGGGGGTAGTGTTTTAGGGTTTAGGGTAGTGCAGTGGTGCTTGTGTAGTGTAGGGGGTCGTGCTGGGGGTAGTGTTTTAGGGTTTAGGGTAGTGCAGTGGTGTTTGTGTAGTGTAGGGGTCATGTTTTAGGGTAGTGCAGTAGTGTTTGGGTAGTGTAGGGGGTCGTGCTGGGGGTAGTGTTTTAGGATTTAGGTTAGTGCAGTGGTGTTTGGGTAGTGTAGGGGTCGTGCTGGGGGTAGTGTTTTAGGGTTTAGGGTAGTGCAGTGGTGTTTGTGTAGTGTAGGGGGTCGTGCTGGGGGTAGTGTTTAGGGTAGTGCAGTGGTGCTTGTGTAGTGTAGGAGGTCGTGCTGGGGGTAGTGTTTTAGGGTTTAGGGTATTGCAGTGGTGTTTGTGTAGTGTAGGGGGTCATGTTTTAGGGTAGTGCAGTGGTGTTTGGGTAGTGTAGGGGGTCGTGCTGGTGGTAGTGTTTTAGGATTTAGGTAGTGCAGTGGTGTTTGGGTAGTGTAGGGGGTCGTGCTGGGGGTAGTGTTTGAGGGTTTAGGATAGTGCAGTGGTGCTTGTGTAGTGTAGGGGGTCGTGCTGGGGGTAGTGTTTTAGGGTTTAAGGTAGTGCAGTGGTGTTTTTGTAGTGTAGGGGGTCATGTTTTAAGATGCAATGCTCCAATACCTGACCAGTCTGCACTACATAAAACTGCAAAAAAACTTTAAAAAAAAGTGTTTTGCACACTTTTGTCATTGGGCTATATGTGGGCTACATCTGGGTAATATTTGTGCTACATTTGGGCTCTTTTTTCACTGGTGGCCATCTTGGAAGACTTCTTTGTTATGAAGCTTCCTAATTTCTTCATTTACTGCAGTCTCCTCAGTAGGAAATGCTTTCAGTTTTTTACTTTGATTCCATCAAGAAGGCATTCAGATGTGTCTCACATCTGCCATAAATTCAGAATGTTAGCACTCTAGTTGCTCATTAGATCACTGGAGTAAAGCTACTGCTCACCAGGGAGTTAACTGGTAGTCTGCTGCTGGTATTGAAAGTGATTGTTTCAGTCTGCATGTCAGAATTTTCTAATGAAATAGAAGAGGATTTGAGATCTCACTTAAAACATGCCCTAATTTTTCTTTCTGCAGCACTAACCATAATTTCTATTTCAAAAAGAACCCCTCATTTTGTTCCTTTTTAAATTAAATGTTTTAAGTGTTACCGGTTTATTCCAATCAAGATGGCTTCAGGTGTGCCATACTTTTGTCATAAGTAAGGCTGTTAGCGCTCTAGTTGTTCTTTAGAACACTCTGGGAAGCTGCAGTAGAACACAAAGGCATCAACTGGCAGGCTGCTCCTGTTGAAATATAACAGGAAGATATTTGAGATCACACTTGAAATATGTCCTAATTTTTCTTTCTACAGCACTAACCATAATTTCTATGACAAAATGAACCCCATCATTTTGTTCCTTTTTAAATTAAATGTTTTAAGTGTTACCAGTTTATTCCAATCGAGATGGCTTCAGGTGTGCCATACTTTTGTCATAAGAAAGGCTGTTAGCACTCTAGTTGTTCTTTAGAACACTCTCGGAAGCTGCAGTAGAACACAAAGGCATCAACTGGAAGGCTGCTCCTGTTGAAATATAACAGGAAGATATTTGAGATCACACTTGAAACATGTCCTAATTTTTCTTTCTACAGCACTAACCATAATTTCTATGACAAAATGAACCCCATCATTTTGTTCCTTTTTAAATTAAATTGTTTAAGTGTTACCAGTTTATTCCAATCAAGATGGCTTCAGGTGTGCCATACTTTTGTCATAAGTAAGGCTGTTAGCACTCTAGTTGTTCTTTAGAACACTCTGGGAAGCTGGAGTAGAACACAAAGGAATCAACTGACAGTCTCTGCCCTTGTTGGATGTACATGTTTTACTGAGAATGTCAGACTTCCTTCTCACATGAGTGAGAAAGATAATGTGAATTTACAGAAAATATGCTCTCATTTTAGCTTCTGGAGCACCTTCCAAACCTCCATGGGACAAGCATGAGAAAATAGTGTTCTCTCTAACATGATTCATGATATCCCAGCAGAAGGTTTTTCACATGGTAAAATCACCTTAGAATACACCACAATTCCTAAAATTAGTATGGTACCATCAACAAATAAATTCTAATGTAACTAAAGCCTGTTATCACCCTTTATAGTTCTCCTTTTGGTGACCCTCAACATCTTCTATTCACTACAATGCATTTCAATGAGGTACTATCATTTATATTGGTCCCAAGATGGCTGCCAGCAATTCCAGGATGAAGTGCTGACAGCCAATCAGATCTCACAATGACATGTGTGGTTAGGCTCCGCCCAGATATATATGTGACTTTACTTTTGATTTTCTCAGGAACTACTGAACGGATTTACACCATTTAAGCAAAAGGCACGACACTGAACCAAGGGCTACCTCTTTGCCAAATTTGGTGTAATTCCGTTCAGCAGTTCGGGCTGTAGCTGCGACTAAAGGTTCCTATGGAAAAATGAATGGGGAAAACGTGTTTTGGGACCCCCTTTTTCTCGGCCCCCGCTTGACGTATCACCCCGAGACTTTCAGGATAGGAGCGGACCGGAGCGCCCCAACAAGTTGGAAACTTTCGCGAACATTCGTCAACCGGCGCCAACGTTATTTCAAATAGAATGTCGCGGATTTCCTATGGATAATAGGTTTTAACTATAACTATCTACTGGCGACCGCCAGTAGATAATATATAGGCGGTGGTGCAGGGCATCAAATAAAATCCTATGCACTGAATTTTGGGTCCGCTTTTGTCTATTTCCTAATAATTGGATGTTATGAGGCGAAGTCTGCGATATATATATATGTATATATATATATATATTATCTACTGGTGGTCGCCAGTAGATAGTTATAGTTAGGACCTATTTTCCATAGGAAATTCACAACATTCTATTTGAAATAACTTTTGGCGCCGGTTGACGAATCTTCGCGAAATTTTCAAAACTCGTGGCCCGCTCCGGTCCGCTCCTATCCTGAAAGTCTCGGGGTGATTCATCAAGTGGGGGCCGAGAAAAAAGGGGGGTCCCAAAACATGTTTTCCCAATGCAATTTTCCATAGGAACATTTCATCGCAGCTACAGCCCGAACTGCTGAACGGAATTACACCAAATTTGGCAAAAAGGTAGCCCTTGGTTCAGAGTCGTGCCTTTTGCTTAAATGGTGTAAATCCGTTCAGTAGTTCCTGAGAAATTTGAAAAAGAAAACACATATATATCTGGGCGGAGCCTAACCACACATGTCATCGTGAGATCTGATTGGCTGTCAGCACTTCATCCTGGAATTTCTGGCAGCCATCTTGGGACCAATATAAATGATAGTACCCCATTGAAATGCATTGTAGTGAATCGAAGATTTTGAGGGTTACCAAAAGGAGAACTATAAAGGGTGATAACAGACTTTGGTTACATTAGAATTCATTTGTTGATGGTACCATACTAATTTTAGGAATTGTGTGTTCTAAGGTGATTTTACCCTGTGAAAAATCCTTCTGCTGGGATATCATGAATCATGTTTGAGAGAAAACTATTTTCTCATACTTTTCCCATTGAGGTTTGGAAGGTGATCTAGAAGCTAAAATGAGAGCATATGTTCTGTAAATTCACATTATCTTTCTCAGTCATGTGAGAATGAAGTCTGACATTCTCAGTAAAACATGTACATCCAACAAGGGCAGAGACTGTCAGTTGATTCCTTTGTGTTCTACTGCAGCTTCCCAGAGTGTTCTAAAGAACAACTAGAGTGCTAACAGCCTTACTTATGACAAAAGTATGGCACACCTGAAGCCATCTTGATTGGAATAAACTGGTAACACTCAAAACATTTAATTTAAAAAGGAACAAAATGAGGGGGTTCATTTTGCCATAGAAATTATGGTTAGTGCTGTAGAAAGAAAAATTAGGACATGTTTTAAGTGAGATCTCAAATATCTTCCTGTTATATTTCAACAGGAAGCAGCCTGTCAGTTGATGCCTTTGTGTTCTACTGCAGCTTCCCAGAGTGTTCTAAAGAACAACTAGAGAGCTAACAGTCTTACTTATGACAAAAGTATGGCACACCTGAAGCCATCTTGATTGGAATAAACTGGTAACACTTAAAACATTTAATTTAAAAGGAACAAAATGAGGGGGTTCATTTTGTCATAGAAATTATGGTTAGTGCTGTAGAAAGAAAAATTAGGACATGTTTCAAGTGTGATCTCAAATATCTTCCTGTTATATTTCAACAGGAGCAGCCTATCAGTTGATGCCTTTGTGTTCTACTGCAGCTTCCCAGAGTGTTCGAAAGAACAACTAGAGCGCTAACAGTCTTACTTATGACAAAATTATGGCACACCTGAAGCCATCTTGATTGGAATAAACTGGTAACTCTTAAAACATTTAATTTAAAAAGAAACAAAATGAGGGGGTTCATTTTGTCATAGAAATTATGGTTAGTGCTGTAGAAAGAAAAATTAGGACATGTTTTAAGTGAGATCTCAAATATCTTCCTGTTATATTTCAACAGGAGCAGCCTATCAGTTGATGCCTTTGTGTTCTACTGCAGCTTCCCAGAGTGTTCTAAAGAACAACTAGAGCGCTAACAGTCTTACTTATGACAAAAGTATGGCACACCTGAAGCCATCTTTGATTGGAATAAACTGGTAACACTTAAAACATTTAATTTAAAAAGGAACAAAATGAGGGGGTTCATTTTGCCATAGAAATTATGGTTAGTGCTGCAGAAAGAAAATTTAGGGCATGTTTTAAGTGAGATCTCAAATCCTCTTCTATTTCATTAGAAAATTCTGACATGCAGACTGAAACAATCACTTTCAATACCAGCAGTAGACTTCCAGTTAACTCCCTGGTGAGCAGTAGGTTTACTACACTGATCTAATGAACAACTAGAGTGCTAACATTCTGAATTTATGGCAAATGTGTGACACATCTGAATGCCTTCTTGATGGAATCAAAGTAAAAAACTGAAAGCATTTCCTACTGAGGAGACTGCAGTAAATGACAAAATTAGGAAACTTCATAACAAATAAGTCTCCCAAGATGGCCACCAGAGAAAAAAGAGCCCAAATGTAGCACAAATATCACCCAGATGTAGCCCACATATAGCCCAATGACAGAAGTGTGCAAAACACTTTTTATTTTTATTTTTTCTGCAGTTTTATATAGTGCAAACTGGTCAGGTATTGGAGCGTTACTTCTTACTTGGACCCCTTATTGCGTATTTTGCACGAAGTACATGAGATTGATCTTGCGAAACATTGAACTTTACGATTCTGTTAACCTGAAGTTGCTCTGAACCGGGCTTTGTAACACCCGTTTTTACCTACTGGTTTTAATTAATTCTCACTGTATTGTATTAGGAAAGAGGATTTACTGTTTTTATGTACACTTTTATGATCTATGTTTCTAAATCAGATCAAATAAAGTTTAATGAATTCTATGGCAGGACGGAGGCGAGGATTATGCATATCTTTCCTCACTTTATTTGCATAGCAGTTCAAAGAAAACGTAACACAACAATCATTAAACAAAAGACTATTTGAGATGTCATCAGGGATGTCATGAGTGATGTCACTGACCATGTCATGAGTGAGGTAATATGTGACGTCATCAGCAGTGCATTGCGGGCGCGCGAGTTATAGTTAGCTGAACTAACTATAACGGGGGAATTTCTATGGTTTTGTACGAGTGAAATGTCCAACTAACTATAACGCCCCTGAAACCACTGGTTTTTTCAGTGAATTTCTAAGGTTTTTTAAATGCTAATTTCTAACTATAACGTCCCTGAAACCTATGGTTTTTTCAGTGAATTTATATATATATATATATATATATAAAATATCGTGTCCTTGTATAGATTGTAATTTCCAAGTGCATCTAAAATCATTTTGAGTTGGCGAGTCCTGTTCCTTATAGGTCATTACAATAGATATTTTATACTGCAGTTATTTTTCAAAGCGAAAATATGTTGTTCCGACTCACATTTCAATGTTGAGAGAAAAAGTCAGTTTTGATGATGATTTTTATGAAGTGGTTCATGCTTGGGCAGTACATTGTAGCATTGATCAGAGCCTGTTTTTCTTCTCTAGGTCTTTTTATCTGCATGGGTCTCTCGAGCATTAAACCAGACCCTTTACAAGAGATCTTAAGTAATCTTTTGGGTATCCTCTACCCTTCTGTTTGGTTTTAATTCATCTCAATGATATATGTATTCCTATTTGCTAATGCAGTGTCAGCGAATACTTAAAAAATGCTCACAGGGAAGTTTATCACGTAGGCTTCTAGGTTTGGAAGATATCATAAAGCAATAAACTGTTCATGTAGGTTTTGAAAAGATCAATGTAATGAAAATGTTGTCTTTTAGCCTGACCCAAAAATCATGAAAATTATTCCTGACTCTGATTACGAATGGGTGGGTAAATTCTGAACAGTGAGTAAACCCCTTTTTACGCTGCAGTAGTAATGATGGGTTTGGCTGTATTTAATGCACCTGATAATTATCAGATGGGTTAAATACCTCAGCTGTCATTACATTTTAAAAGGTTAAACCTGCTGAAATTTAACAGGGAAATTATATGATATTTACCATACCATGCTCGTTTTGGTACGTTAAACACCAAAATCCTCATGTTATTCCCCACAAACTCGTTATAGGTGTTATTTATCGCATACAATTAATAACTTACCCCGTGGTATAATTAGTTATCATGTGTGATAAATATCATCTAAAGTCATAATAAGGGCCCCTATATTTAAAAAAATTTACTTAATGCATTGAGGTCTGTCATTCAGTAACATAAATAAATTATTGAGCTGATTCGTAGTGCCTGTCCAAATTCAGAAAATGTCATCTATGTATCTGTACCAGGTAGAGATGTTGTTCACAAAAAGATTGCTGTTATAAATTATTTTTCTTTAGAATCAACTGCATACAAAATTGCTACTTTTGGGGCAAAAGAATTACCAATTTAGGTACATTTTATTTGCAGAAAGTAGCCGCCGATGAATGCAAAATAGTTTTTTAAAGTTTCTTATATGGGTGATATTGCACACTTTGCAGTCTCTCTCCCACTTTTCCGAGCACAATCCTATGACACCAATACTTTATCCTTCGGTATGTTAGTGTAAAATGAGACTACAACTGACATGACCAGAATTTGTGCAACCAAAGGGTGTTCCTTCTATTTCCTCAAGGAAGTCAATTGTGTCCTATGTGTACGATCTCACAGTTGTGGTGAAAGGTTTAAGGAATATCCACATATTTGTAAATCAGCTTTTTTGAGCCCATCCAACGCAGGGAATAAAGATGAAGTGTCACAAGAGCTTAGGATTGATATTGTGACAGTAAATAGTAGCGCTAATAACTGAATTGTTTGTGGTTGTCGCACTCCTGCACTGATTTGTGATTAGACTCCATAAAACATCTTTATTTAATTCTTGCTCTAGTTCAATAAATCTAAAACTAGTATCACTCCTTTTAGAGGAATATTTCATAGTATGAATAATCAATCAGGGTTTGTAAAGCGCTGCTACTTACCGTTGAGGGTCTCAAGGTGCTGTGGGGGAGGGTGGCTTCTGGTCTATCTGCACTTGGGTGTTCAGTCGAAGAGCCAGGTCTTGAGGTCCTTCCTGAATTAGGTCAGTGACGGGGATTGCCTGAGGTGGGTAGGCTGGGTGTTCAAGGTCTTGGCAACAAGGTAAGAGAAGGATCTTCCTCCGGTTCTAGTCTTGTGGATCTGGAGGCTGGTGGTCAGAACCAGCTGGGCGGAGTGGAGGTGTCTGGTGGGGACGTGTAATGAGAGGCGGTGGTTCAGGTATGCTGGTCCTGCATCGTGGAGGGCTTTGTAGGTGTGAGTAAGGAGCTTGAAGGTGATTCTTTTGTTGACTGGAAGCCAGTGGAGTTATCTGAGGTGTTTGGAGATGTGGCTGCTTCGAGGGATGTCAAGAACCAGTCTGGCTGTGATGTTTTGAACATTCTGAAGCTTCTTGAGGAGTTTCTGGGTGACGCCGGCGTAGAGTGCATTGCCATAGTTGAGTCTGCTGATGATGAGTGCATGGGTGACATGGGTCAAATATACTCTTATTACTTACAGAAGATTATTAGCAATGGAACAAAGCTGGGTTTTCCCATTTTAACTAATCAAGAAATGCTGATTTATATTTAGTGTGAGGGCTCACACATGTGACAACTCCACCTCATTACTCCTGCATTACAATTCTACACTAAATCATCACCTCCATTTCAAATTCTGTGGCAGCAGTGCCGGAGTATGTATCATGCGTATTCTTTCTCGACTTTCCATAGAGCAACTTCAGAGTTATTAATACAAAACTACAATTCCAAACAGTCACAAAATTAAAACTGCAAGCATGTGACCCAAAACAACAAATCAACATAATCTCAAATTCATAACAGCCAGCAACACTGCCTTTTCAGCTTCTTTGTTTGCTGTTGTAACTTCCGGAGAATGGTTCTCTTGTTTTATATTGTGATTTATCATAGAGAATATTTATTGGTCCGCAGAATATTTACCTTAATAACTATTGCATTGCAAGGTAATGTGCTCTCATTCACACTGTGACTGTCCTGGTGCTGCTGCTTCCGATGCACTGCTAACTCCACACAGAGAGAGAGACACTATTCAGTCCTCTTTCAAACGCTAAGCGGATGCCTCTTTGTGGTCCCACAGCTATGTGTCTCTCCTTTGGAAGAGTGCCCTGTGCTGACGGGAATATCTTACAACCTGTCTGTGCATGCCTTGCAATGCACTACACCACTCCACCCTGCAGTGACTGTTATTACTTACAAAGTGGGTGGTAATAATTCTGTAGTGGCACACTGCTTGGGGTACTGCAGTTCAGCACCATATGGTATTATTGTGTATCTTCTGGAGCAGGACTTAGTCAGGCAAATCCCAGGCCCTCTCACGTACAGCTCAATCCTGAGGTTTGACTTAAGCCCCCATCCTGATCTAAAGGGATGTTACAGAGGGCACTACTAGGACTTGTCTGGGCCTTTTCACTGAAGCTTATTACAACAGCAAGGCTGGTGGTATAAGAAATGTGGGGAGAGCCTAGTCCTAACTTAATGATAGGGGGAACATCTCCCAAGAGATTGATGTCAAGGTCCACAAGACTGTGGAAAAGGTCTTGGATCTTGCACTATAGCAAAAACAACAGTTGATGGACAGAATGCAGAACAATGTCATACATTCACCCCAGTACAGAGATCTGGGCCTAAATCCATTGTTTTTTTGCTCACCATGCCATTCCAGTTTGAACCCAGCCATATGCAAATCAGTCTTGACCCTGTGCCTCATGGGAACAGTCCAGCCCGAACAGCCAAGCCAGGTCCTCCCTGGACTGGAAACAAGCATCCTAGGACCGGTTTCGGGTTTCACCCCTCTTCAGCCAGGATAGCTTGATTCCAGTGGCATGGAGAGCACGGGACCCACGTCTGGGCATACCCGTCCCACTCGGGGTGACAAATGCAAAAACAACAGTTGATGGACAGAATGCAGAACAATGTCATACATTCACCCGAGTACAGAGATCTGGGCCTAAATCCATCGTTTTTTGCTCACCATGCCATTCCAGTTTGAACCCAGCCATATGCAAATCAGTCTTGACCCTGTGCCTCATGGGAACAGTCCAGCCCGAACTGCCAAGCCAGGTCCTCCCTGAACTGGAAACAAGCATCCTAGGACCGGTTTCGGGTTTCACCCCTCTTCAGCCAGGATAGCTTGATTCCAGTGGCATGGAGAGCACGGGACCCACGTCTGGGCATACCCGTCCCACTCGGGGTGACAAATGCAAAAACAACAGTTGATGGACAGAATGCAGAACAATGTCATACATTCACCCCAGTACAGAGATCTGGGTCTAAATCCATCGTTTTTTTGCTCACCATGCCATTCCAGTTTGAACCCAGCCATATGCAAATCAGTCTTGACCCTGTGCCTCATGGGAACAGTCCAGCCCGAACTGCCAAGCCAGGTCCTCCCTGGACTGGAAACAAGCATCCTAGGACCGGTTTCGGGGTTTCACCCCTCTTCAGCCAGGATAGCTTGATTCCAGTGGCACATTTACATTAAAGAGTTGGTCAACAGACCAATGAGTGAGCCACTGGACCCACAAAAGCAGCACAAACCACACTCTTAGGGGGTCAATCTGAGTCATTAGTAAGACCATTGTTTCTAAAGCAAAGTGTAAAGCTAAGAGAGGCTTGTATATGAACGCCCCGTAGAAATTGAAAAAAATACTTCTGTCCAAAACCAACAAGATTTAGGTATAGGTGCACCTTTCTGGGGAATCACTAGAAGAAGAGAAATTCCGTGAATAGCACTCAGTCATCTCTGGAAAAGGGCATTTGCAATTCTGATGGATCAGTGTTCTCTCAGGAGAGAGACCATCAATCATGGTTGCCACAAGGAGCAAAAAGAGAAAATTGAAGGGTGAGGAATGGGAGAATGATTGCTTCCAGGCCAGCGCAGTTCCCAAGGACCAACTGTTAGAAGGCCAGCTTGACCCAGCAATATAATGCATCCACCGTCATTTAAATCAACATCTTCATCCACAGAGGTCATCTGTGTACAGACTAGACTACAGAAATCCTTGAACAGGAACATGCAAAATGGCATGGCTTCTTTTGAACTGTGTGTGCGCCACGCCTACCCTACATGGCAAAGCTTTCACCACCCCAAAGGTGAACACAGAGATGTCCCCGTTCATGGCAACATTTTCCTGTGACCTAAAATAAGGCTTTTATAGGTTTAGGTGAGAGTGCTAGGACAAACTACTACACATGGCAGGACATGTGGCAAAGATCTTAGACATAATTTTGATGGTTTAAGAAACGCTGCCTGTAATCAACCAGGAGGTGCTGGTGGAATTGGCCCATTAGGCAGTCAGCTACCTTAGTAATGCAAATTGCACCTTGTCAACCGAGAGGCATCACTCCATGCTGATCAGATTGGACCCCAAACTTGGGGACCTGGTGATGACAGAGGCCCAGTGGTGTCGGGACTTCTTTTCAGAGGCTCTTTCCTTAAAGAGCTAGCATACTTTGAGGCAACATTCACAGCCATAGACAATGCCCAATTATCACTGAAGAAGGTCTTCAACCACCAGGACCAGAGCAAATATGCCACCTTTTTCCCCTCCAGAAGTCAGGTGGTCGAGGATGATATCACAGACAAGGATGAGAGGAAAGAACCTTTCACACAATAGTAACAGGTGAATGTACATTCACCAGACCAACTACCCATTAAGGACAGGACACTTTAGTTTGTGACCAGCCAACTGACGAGACATAATATTCGGTGTGTGGGTTCTGCAATCTATACAGGACTCCTACCTGGAATTTTATATCCCTCCACTACAAGCAAGAGTCATGGCTGCAAATTAGCTCTTTTTTGCAACAGAAAGGAAGTCTTATAGACAAGAAGGTTACTCAACTTCTCAAAAATGGGGTGATAAGGGAATCACAGCGACATCCAAACTGGTTTCTGAGCAAGATATTCCTAGTCAAAAAGAAGAACAAAGGGTTTGGGCTAGTAAGAAACCTCAGAGAATTGAACTCCTGTGTCCTCTATTGCCATTTCAAAATGGGGGGGATCCACCTTCTAATGGACATACTTCTCAAGAACAACTGGATATCCAATATTCCAATCCCACTGCATATTTCTGCAATTCATTTGAAATGAGTAAACCGACGAATCCACAGTTCTCCCTCTTGAATCTCTTTGGCACCATGGTGCTTTACCAAGATGATTGACCTAATAGCGGAACACTTTCAAAAGTTGGGGATGAGATCACCTGTACAATCTGATCTTTATGAATCAAGATCAACATGCTGTGTTTCAACAGGTGGCTTTTGTTATTAATACCATCCAGAGTTTTGCTTTTTTTAATAAGTGCCCAAAAGTCAGCTCTCGCCCGAAGAAAGGTACTGGACTTTCCAAATTGATTCACAAACTGCAGCTCTGCACTTACTGAAGAAGAAGATTCAGCCATCAAAAAAGGAGATAAACAGATTGCTCACCAATAGGATCTCCCTGAGACAACTGGCAAGGCTGGTGAGCCTACAGTCTATATCCAGTCAATGAATTATCCCAGGATCTCTCCACTATTTCTCTCTTTCTAGAGGCTAAAGATAGCACATCCTCATAAGGCTTGTCTTACACAGATATGATAAACCTGCAGTATGACATCAGACTAAAGCTTTAGTGGTTAATGGTCACACGATGGCGTGGAATGACAGAGTAATCTTGCAATCCCTGCCAGACGTGGTCATTGAGTCTTACACCAGCAGGATAGGCTGAGGAGTCAGACATGGATCCATGTCAACTTGGATGGAGACACAGTGCAATCAACAACACCAGTTACACATAAACTGTTTAGACCAACTGGTGTGCTCATTCGTGGTGGAGTGCTGGATGTAATGCAAAACAGAATGTGGCATTGTATTAAAAATGGACAACATATCTGCTGTCTGGTGCATCAGCAATTAAAGAGGGACAAACCCCAAGATTCTAGCATGAGTTCTGCCATTATTTTCTGGAACACATGTCGGTGACAATCGAATATCTACTGAGCAAGACCAACATGATTGAGGACCTGAACTTCAGACGCCAAGAGACCTCCAGCGATTGGAAGTTAAAGTAAAAAATAAATCACTACCTGATGCTTCTGTGAGGTCCATGCAAGATGGACTTGTTTGCAGTCAGGTTGAATCAATAGCTAGACAAATTTTACACCTGGTGATCTGATCTAGAGGAGGCAACCACAGAAGCTTTTTCACAGAACGGTCAGCAAGATATCCCTAATACCTTCCTCCCTTTATCCTGATATCTAGAATGGCCATGTAAGTGTGATGTCAGAAGGCAGGCTTAGTACACGAGACACCTCTTTGGAGGTCACAGGTCTGGTTCTTCTAGAATGGTCAAATGATGCTCTGGTCCGACTTCCACAACCTCCACATATTTTGAAGGACTACACAGTAAAGTTCCACCCTCTAATGGGATCAGGACTCCTCCTCCATCTCTTGGCATGGCAGGTATCTAGGACCATGGTAAGCCTATGGCCCAGGGGCCCTGAAATGCTCCATTATGCAGAACCTGAAACAGTTTATCATAAACTCTCTCCTCAAGATACCACTGGCACCCCCTAAGTAAATATTCACCTATTGACTTATCTCTAAAGTTCATAAACATCAAAGCTCTACTACACATCAATCAGGTGTAGAGCCACCAGAGTTACTGAGTCAGTCCTTTTTAATATCCACAAAAACCTATTTTCTACAGTCTTAATGTGTGAATTAAAGTTGGATGGTAATGAAAAATCCTCACATTTCCAGAGGATATTTTAAATCCTGAAGATAATCAACTAATGAGATTTCTTTTCACAATCCAATAATGTAGTGGAAATCCATCTGGTGGATCCTCCTCTAGATTTAAGATTTCCTCCATTAATCAGAGGAATTGCCATTGTCATTAGACTCTGAATCAGTACCTCAATTCTATTGGGTCTCCCTTTTGCGTACAACATACTTTATTATCAAATACTACTCACCCAATTGCGTGAATATGTGGCATTTTGAAGAACTTCACTCAAATGGTCCTCAGAACTAGAAGCCAACAAGTCTTCTTAAGTTCATCATAATACAGCACTAGAACACTGACGTGTTATTTAATATATATATATATGAACCCCTTGCCACACGTCGTTGAGGGTTACCACCATGGCATTCAATTTTCCACAGATGAAATGTAAATTCACCTTTGCCTGTATGGAAGATGTGAGAGGGTATGAGAACCATCTTAGCATTGTTTTATTGGTACATAACATATTGTTTTAGAACGAGGTAAGATTCCTGTGCTTAAACAGGAACAGAATATATGTGCCCAAAGGCTGCAATTGACTAAACAACCTACTACTATTAACTTAGCACTGTTCCAAGGTAATTAATGAGTCAATTCTCAATGTCTCCAGGTTACCTGTACTTTTACACTGGCCTTCAAGTTAACCTACCGGGAAAGAGATAAATAATACGATAATCCTGCACAAGAAGATAATGGCACTGCTCTAATTGTCTCACCGATTTTATTCCCTAATGGAATTAATACTGCAGCACCTTCAATGTAAAAATAACCAAGAAACTGATCCTGAAGCTAGGATTAAATAGCATATTTACTAAACATTGACACAATGCAGGGCAGCAAGCAAAGTTTCTGCGCTGCGTTGCATGAATGGGAGAGAGCTGAACAGCGCCATATCTAAGAGATGGTGCTCTTCAGCTCTCTACCTGCGCTGGCGCACTTGAGGCTGCCGAGCGCCAATGCAGGTACCCTTGCACTATGTTTCAAGGGTGCCTGCATTACGAGCAGGATAGTTTTTGTACAGAAACGAATACCTTCCAGCACAAAATCAGCCCTAAGAGGAACTTCTCTATTTCCATGAGTGATGCAGAATGCATCACGCAGACAAAGAGGAAGTAACAAGGATAAATAAACATATTTTGCCTTGCTACTCCATGGTCGGGGTGCCGTACCATTTTGGGGCAATCCCACATTTACCTAATTCCGTAAACCTGAGATTGCGTCAAATTTCATGGGGGGATGCATGGGAACGCCTATACTCTACCCATAAAATGCCTACTACTACGAAATGTAATGCAACACAAGTGGCTGCATTGCGTTACATTTCTTTACAAAGTCACGCAAGGTGGCGCAAATTGTCCCTTGCGTGGCTTTGTTAATCTTACTTAAGTCTTTACTTTGCCTTCCGTCGCCTTGCGTGATGCACGTACAACTGAAAGGCTTAGAAAATCTGAGCCATTGTTGCTAAGCTGTGCTACAATTTTAAGAAGCAGTATCATATGAGCAATCTCAACTTACTCAAATCTTAAATCTGGATACTTTTGCACCTTCCAGAAGGCCCCATAGGAAAGGCTTCTAACTATTTTCAGAAATTAGCTTCCCTTTCCCAACCTACTATGCCAGATAGAGACATTCCATTCTGCTGTACCAACATGACGACTATGGGGACAAATTAAGAGCAAATTCACTAAAGAGACAAAGCATGTTGTTGTTGAATAACCTGCAACAGCATTCAGGGTCCAAACAAACTTACAATGATCCAGAAAACAAGATGAACACTACGCTTTTCAGTCATACCTTCAAGAAGGATCAATTAACAGACAGACACTTCCACATCCCTCTCTCTTCATCAAGGGTCCAAGCCCAAGCAACAGCCCTATATATGTGAATAGTCAAATGAACTCGCCACACTAGCCAGGTGTAGGGCTCAAGTCCTTAAAAAAGAAGTGGGGGAATCACCAAGTTAACCAGAAGAGGTGTGGCATCACAGTGCATAACATTACCGCGTGAGACATCCACGCACGTGACATCACCGGAAGTGACATCACGGCCCGAAACATCACTTGTGGCATCACAGGAAGTGGGATTACAACCCATGACCTCACAGGAAGTGAAATCACATCTTAAGACCTCACATATGTTTAGCAGGTCTATCATGAGTAAATTTGAGCACTTTACAATATTTAGCACATTAGATTTTGCATTGGGGTTGTGCCAAAATATTGACGCAACCCAGATGCAAAAACTGGGCCTTAACTTGTAAATTTTATTTTTTTGTAAACCCTGCCATAGGGAAATTGGCAACAAGGAGCAATGTGGCAGTAAATCTGTTCTGCTTAATTGGTTGCAATGGAGGATAACGTATTTGGTGGAGAGATCTATGTTTTGCCCAGTCCTAGTTTTGAATCAAAGTAGCATAGAGGGTTAATATGTCTCCTACAAAGCACAATATGCAACACGCAGATGACAGATTTTTATTTCATGTAAATGGGTAAGTGGGTTACTGCTTTTAAGACAGAGATCCTTTTGTTACTTGCAGTTCATAAATTGTAATCCTTTAAATATAGCACAGTGAGATATGAAGAACATGTGGCTCCAACACCTTGTAACCCTCGCTGTCTTATGTATTACATTTTTTATATTGATGTACACACATACGATTTATTGTTAATGTATAATCTGTACATGTGATGTAAAGCACTCTGGCACCCTGCATTGGGATGAGTAGTGGCACTACTCATCTCAATGCAGGGTGTTAGAGCGCTTTACATCACATGTACACAAATAACAATTTTAATACTACTATTTTGTTTTATTTCTTTACTGTAGTGCTATAGGACTCTAAAAGAATCAAAACAAGATAGAGGTTTTTAAATTGTTATTTGTGTAAATACTGGGGTGACCAACACTTCTGACATTCTTCCAGTGTATGCATATCTCTTACATACAGGGACTTTACAAATTCAAAAGCATTTCTTTCTTAAGTACCTGTGAGGTGATAAGATGTGAACCTTTGTTTCCCCTCCATTGCATCTAGGTGTGAGGCTCCTGATAGCTCCAAGTCATGATACTGCAAAAAAAAGAGGCCTAATGGCCCCTTAACTCCGGCTTTTGTTGTAGGCAACACCCTTTCCCACCTGCACGTTACCGCTCAGAACAATTGCAGACAACGTGCAGGGGCTGCTGAAAGTGTCCCATGTCAGAAAATTACACTGGGACGAGTTCAGCATATTTCTGTGAATTCAGAAAGGGAACATGGCACTCCGCTGAAAGTGGACAGCTTTGCAGCAGGGTAAACGGCGTCTACCCTCTGCAAATAGTGGGTAGACGGCGTCAACCCGCGTCTACCCTCGACTCGAGCACTGGCCAAGTGCCATTAAACAAGCTCAAAATAAACCATCCAATAGCATCTGCCGCACACTTCCCAAGAGCCCAACTTCTGCTCGGCAAGCGGTTTGATGGACATCACCTGGTCTTAATTACATTGATGTGACCTGATATTTAGATGCACCGGACACCAATCAATGGATGAAATACACTGAAGTGGTAAAAAGTAGACACATTAAGGACTCCTCAATATGCCAAAATAGACAAATAAATGTCTCCACAATGGTTTAGCAGGTTCCTGACAGTGCAAACTACTTGCAAGCTGTTTGACAGTCTCTAGATAAAAAGAGCTTTACCCCTTCAATGTCTGACTCTCAGTTGCAACATGGATGTTTTTTTTGTGCAGATCTTCTTTTAAATTGGTGCTAGAATGCATACCTTGGCATGCCCCAGAGTGATTCCGTTAACATTTTCTCTTAAAGGAGCACAAGGCATGGCAAGGTGGAAGGTAGCGACCTCTCCTTTAATTATTGTAAATAATTTCTTTAGCAAACTCCTATTCTGAAGGCTACTCAGAAAGTAACCCTTCGTATTCTCCTGGGGGGGGGGAGATATTATTACTTGAGAAGCAGAACTCAATGGGCTATAGTTGGGAATTAATCCTGTAGCATTTTCCATAGAAATACTGTATCTTGTTTTTATACAACCAGGAACATAGTAGAGTGTTTTAGGGAAGCATGAATGTGGCCTCTATGTCAGAAATGACTTATCTATCAAGAGATAGGGAGTAAAATCTTTGAAAAATATTGGCGAAGTAATACCGATACATGAAGAATTATGTTTTATCGATTTTCATTAGCTGTTAGTTGTACATCCTAGCCGACAACAATCTTTACAGAAATATTTGTAACTTTTTTACTACAAGTAAACAATGTCTAAAAGTACAACGAAGAGTTGTACTCATATTTTATGAAGATAGCCTTTGCAGCTAACTTTAATCTGTAATGAGACCATTAGCCGTACACCTAGGGTAGCATCTTACTTTATGTTACAAAACCACTGAAATTCACTGAAAAACCTTTAACTTTTTTAATGAATTTCAGTGTTTTTTTCAACGTAAAGTAATATGTTCTTACCATGCCTAACTATAACTTGACCTTTGTTTTTTTCAGTGAGTTCCTGTCTTTTATTTATGTAAAGTAAAATGTTTTTGAGATAGATAGGTATAACATCACTGTTATGTTTAGTGTTTTCAGTGAATTTCTAGGTTTTTTTCTAACGTAAATTAATGTCTTTATTTTATACTTAACTGTAACACTACTTTAACTTTCGTTATTTCCAGTGAATTTAAATCAATTCATTTATACCCCCTCCCAAAACCCCACAACTCCTGTGAAATGCCGGCTGCAATTCATGAACATTTACTCTACCAGAATTCTGTGAAAACCACACTTACAGAACTGAAACATGGAAATACATGTAGATTAAACTGTCCGCCACACCAAAAACATTTGAACATTTACAAATTTTTACACCTGCAAAATCGCACATAAAATGTCAGCTTATTAATAAAGCTAGAGAATGATTTTTTTGCTTTTTGAAAAGTATAAGTAGATTATGAATTTGTCGGAAATGCCGAGAAATGTTATGCTGAAGACTGCATACATGCATCTGAAATATTAGACTCTTATTTGAAGTTTTATTCCAGTTATCACAGGTCAAGCTAATCCAGTACATGGTATTAGCAGTGTTCTTATTAGCTGTTAGAGCAATCAGGTTTTATTCAAGTGTAAAAGGTTGACTAGTGCATTTGGGATGAGCCTTTGTTATCTGCAGCAACCATTTTATTTATTACCATGAACTATGGTTAAATGCATTTTGCAACAAAAAAAACCTTTAATGCCTTTATTACAATTTGTTCCAGATGTTTGCAGTGAAAAATGGAGGCCGCAACATAACAAAATGTGCGGCCAACATTGGCTACCTGAAGGATGTTTACAGCAGATGATGAATGATATTTGAACATGAAAACTGGACTTCTAGATTCAATTTGGGAATTGGGATCTCCAATAAAGCGAGCAAACTCTAAGTTTTCGAGCTCAGAAGGAATCTAAAATAGTATTTGATACCAAAAAATCGGGTTATTTTAGGTAACGTGAGAGGCAGGTAAAACCTGAATGTGTAGATACAGGTTTCAAGCACCTTTTCTACAAAGGACACTTATTCTGGAGGAACATGTTGCAAGGTATAGACTACAAACAGAGTCATATACCTGTAAGCTAACCAGTATTTTTGTGCATATTTTGCAGCCAGAAGAAAATGCCAAGCTATTTAGCAACATAATGCATACTTGCTTTGATATGTGCATTTGTAATTGATCAGATTATGTTCTCCAACACTCCTTCTACAAATATTGAGTTATTTCCTTCTCTTTTTTTTTAATGCCCAACTGTCTTTTGACAGTTTTAGCAGTAACTGGGGCAAAGTTAGTATTGAATGTCTGTTATCTATAAATATTTATAGCAGAGGACCAGATATGTCAATGCAAAATAAAACATTACGGGGAATATTCTCAAGAACGTGTGATAATTATCGCAAAATTAGCTTAACGCAACTTTGCACATCGCAGTCCATCGCGGGAAAATAACACCGTGTTAACGTTGTATGCTCAACCCGGCGGCACCATGCGATAGTCGCACGATAACCCGCCAAATGATCGCGTTAAAATCATCGCGACGCAGAAAAAATGCGAAACACGAACGCGAAAAAAGTTGCGATGCCCCAAATTGCGATACAAAAATCAGCGATAACCAGCGACAGGCCTGCAATTCCCAAGCATCATGCGGGAAAATGCACCATAAAAGCAGAAAAAAAAAGACAAAAAAAAGTGAAACTGCGTAGCACCATGGATGCACCCGGACCGAGTGCAGAGGACAACGCGAACCCCACAAGCCCCACAGACGACCAGCAAGGAACCTCGGGGTCGGGGAAGGCCAAGGAGAAGAGGAAGAGGAAGACGCGGTTCAGTCCGCAGGAAAACAGGATCATCGTTACGGAGGTGATAGAACACTACCAACAACTGTTCGTCACCTCCAACGTGTCATTGGCAACAAAGACGCAAACATGGCAGACTATCTTGGACCATGTGAATGCAGTTGTAGAGTTGAGGAGGACAATGGAAGAGGTCAAGAGGTGCTGGAATGATGTGAAGGGCAAAACCAAGAAGAAACTCGTGCCAACATGAAAGCAGCAACGCAGATTGGAGGTGGGGGTCCAGCGGCACACCAGGAGCTGGATGACATGGAGAAAATGGTGGCCACAGTCATCAGTCGGGATACGGTGCCAGGAGTAGTGAATCCGGACACTGCTCAACATGACCTGACACAACATCAACAGGGTGAGTACTGACCAGGCACTGGGGGGACGGGGGGAGATGGGCACACATGCACAATTAAGTAGAGCACACTGCACACCCACAATGACTCTGGATCATGTCCCTGATCTCCTTGGCATACTGCAGCACACATAGAAACAGCAAGTAGGCCCCCGTCGACAATGTGCCCGGAGGGGGCCCTCCCCACACATCACTAATCTCACAACAAAAACATACACATGTGCTGAACCCAGCAAAGCTGCGGGTCCGTGAGCCACACTTACAATGCAAGTGAAACTGCATGACGAGTAGCATGGCTGCAGTCCAATTATCATGACATGGTGCACGCCATGATACTGAGGTGACTGAATGTGGACCACATCCGGAAAGGAGCAGGTCACACTCTGACACATCCACGTGCACAAACAACCCCTGACGTCAACAACACATCTGCGGACAAACCATGCCCAAGAGTCACAACTCGACCAAGAGCCCAATTTACCCAAGTCCACAACATCTCAGCACTGTAGAAGCACAGAAGTCAAAGGCACACCACCTGAAAGGGATAAGGGGCAGCCAAATCAGAGCTGCAGGGGCGACTCACCCACAATGCAGCACACACACATAAGAATAAGAGCAGCTCAACATTGACAACAATGTGATACAAACTGCAACACTTGCACAACAGAACACAGGACACAACTGGTGCCGCATGTGTGTACAAAATGGCCAATCACATCTGGCATAGCAGGAAACTGTGAGATGACAATGTACGAGTACAACCTCACATCCGTGATGTAGTACAAATGTCCACTGTCCCGCATCAAATAGGCATCTCCTCACAGACAGTCACAATGTACATTGTCATGCAGTCTGTATGTAAACTCCGCCAATGCGTCAACATACATGGAACACACTGTGAAACTGCATCTCTCCTTTACATTGCAGAGGGACAATCAACACCTCCTGCAGAGCAGACCCTACATCACGTCAACAATGATGGAGACGACCTCCAGGACATCGACTTTGACGAACTCCAACGGTTCATGGACAACCTCCGCACCCCACCTCCAGTAGCAGGGTAGCCCAGCACCATCGAGGTGATCCCACCCCCTGCACAGACCACACAGCAGGAAGCACCCACCACCACGTCTGGCTCCCAGCACCTCACCAAAGAACACATGGCGTTCCAATGCCGTGTGTCAGACTGCCAGAAGGAGCTGGCTGAACAGGTGCGGGTGGGATTCGACCTCATGGCAGCCAAACTAGATGCCATACGTGGGTGTCTAAGTCCCATCAGGGACCACTTACACTCCCTAATGGACACCCACAGTCCACCCATGCCCTCCAACAATCCATGGCTGGCGTCGCTGGAGTCATGACTCAGAGACAACAACAACTGTCTAGTCAGAGTGGCTACAGCGATGTCATCCGTGATTTGGGAAACATGAGGAGGGTCATGGAGAACATGGAACGGATGCAGGCGCAAAGAATGGCTACCACGGCTGCACACGAGAAAGCTGTAGATGGGATCTTCCATGCCCTGCAGATCCTCATCATGGGAGTGATGCCACAAGACATTGCGCAGATGAATGCTGCTGCTACTTCTACATCCACATCTCCGGCCCCTGATGTGTCAGTGTCACACAGTGCTGAAAACCAAACACCACCACCCACATGTGAGGCACATGAAACATCAGAGGACGAAGATGAGGATGAATCTGCCTTAGTGGTAAGGAGGAAGCAGTAGCATTCATCTCCGCCATATGGCTTGTTTCTGCTTGGGTCTGCCCTCTGCATCATGCCCTGGAATAACACCTTCCACTGTCCCCCGACACACTCTGCGACACCAACCTTGGACCTCGACATGGACTGCCATATTTTGCATGCTCAACAATGACACAGCAATCAGCCTGCGGACTGGACTCTTCCCCTTCCGAGTAACTTGTCAATCCCTAAAGGACTCTGGCTGGCCCTCCACGGGGCAACATTGTAAAGTGTTGTCTGCATGGCCCAGTACTAAGACAGCTTCAACACTCCACTGAACGTGAATAATACATTCTAATACACACAGATGTTTCATGTCCATGATTAATCAAGTATGAAAGCATGGACGAATGTAGGGGCAGTGATTCCCCCTTACGTCCATGTAGCTTATGTTGTGGGACTTGAGTCACAGGGTGCATCCCTGCATCATGGTGGTACATATTTGACCCCAAAAAAAGCCCTGTTGTCAATTGTAGGTCACAAATGACAGCCTACATGTAATGATTTGGGACACATGTGAAACACTGATGAGTGGGATTCCGTACTATCTTTGACACACAGAAATGGCATTTCGAATACGTGATACCCTAAACAGCCTGTCTGTACAGAGGTGACACACCTACCATCTATTTCCAATTTATGAGATTGTTAGCACTACATGTTGCATTTACACTTGTCAGAGTGATGTGCTTGTACAGAGGAGTAACATGCACACAGGGAATGTGTGTTGTAATGAATTTATTTGCACATGCTGTGCCTGTGGTTATTTTGTACTGTCCCATGATTGCTAAGGACTGTGACAATGTGACGTGCTCATGTGAAGAAATTGTCAATGATGGTGTTCCTTCGGGCTATTCCTGCTGCTGCTGCAGTGGGGTGTGGTCCACCTGCCTCATCTACCTCATCATCGTCCGGTGCATCTGGCACTTGTAGTCATGGGGCATTGGTGCGTACACATATGTTGTGCAACACACAACATGCAACGATCATCTTGCACACGATGCCTGGGCTGTACAGGAGCCTTCCACCTGTGATGTCCAGGCACCTGAAACGTGACTTCAACACGCCAAATGTGCGTTCCACGATGCCCCTGGTGCGATTGTGGGCCGCATTGTACTGCCTCTGGGCCTGTGTGTTTGGGGCTCGGAGGGGTGTCATCATACAAGGGCAGAGTGCATATCCTTGATCACCTGTGACAGTGCAGAGAGACATGAGTCAAAAGTTGGTTCTGCATGATGTGTTGGCAGGCTCACTAGTTCACTGGTGTGTGATATGTGTAACTTAGTGATTCCTGTTTGACAGGTACTGCTTGTAGCAAATGAGCGGCATCAATGTGTATTACGTAGCCTCACTGCTGCTCCTCCCTCCCCCGAGCCTATTCACTAGTGTGCACAGCGCGGTTGCATCACTTGCACTCCTACGGCACACCATTGTCATGCCTGTCTGCGCATGTCCACAAGCCTGACAACGACACTGTGATGTTGTGCGCTGACGGTGGGTGGCCACGTGTGTGTAGGCCTACGGTAAGGATAGGGCAGACACAGATGTAGAGTTCATGGCTGGCTGAACTCGCGATGCGGTTGAGGGTAGTCTCATGGCCTATGCTGCGGTAATAGCGACACACACAACAGTTGGCATGTATGATCCCGGACCCCGTGCGGGCTTGCGCTCCTTCATTTATCCCTTCGCCCGAGCCTGCACTCCGGGGGCATGCTACATCGCACCATTGTCCATTGCGGAACGGGTGGCGCCGACACTACAACAGAGACACACGCATTAGTTACTTCCTTGGCAAGGCCAACAAATAGCAATGCCCAGAGCCCCGGGCTGATCATCCACACCCCTACGCTGGACTGTCGTATACCAGCCCACTCCGCTTACGCTTACAGGGGGTACGACACAGCTACATGTCCCAGGTCTTCCCCACTGCCTGAGGTGACATGGTTGCGTCCGCTGTACACAGCACAATGTAATGTGGTAGAGCCCGGGGCCCTCATGCAAACACAATGACCACATGGACACACTTAGATAGTTTGTGGAACTGGCTACGGGCACGTGCGCCTGGCCCCTTTTATTGCCAGGGTCACATGTCCAGTGACGCCTGTGCTGGATGGGTGTGGGGTGAGTGTAAGCCAGCCCTCAGGGAGTGGTTGGTGCTGGCAACAACTACAAGAGTGATCAGACAATCAGTAGTTCAAAGTTCAAACAGCAAGGGTCCACGACTTGAGCTGCACAGAGTTAGTGGCCCCGGATGCACTGTGGCCGGCACAGGCACACCGCCACGGGACGGTGACTTGCGATGCACTGAGGTAGGGCCACGGGAGCTGAGCAGGTCCTCGTCGATGTCCAAGGTGAATGTCGTGGAGTGTTTCGGGGGACAGTGGAAGGTGTTCTTCCAGAGCATGATGCAGAGGGCAGAACCAAGCATAAACAGGCAATATGGAGGAGATGAATGCTACAGACTCATTTTTAACACCAAGCCAGTATCAGCTACATGATGATGAAGACAACCCCCAGGCCATAGACTCAAATGCAACCAAAGTTCAAACAGAGAGTGTCCCTGAATTTCGGGGCACAGAGTTAGTGGCACCAGAGCTGAAAAGGGATGCAGTCTGCGATGAGGCCTGTACAATGGTATGAACTCTGCCATGAAAAAAGTAAGACTCAGTTCAAAATGTGTGACCTACTTGACCGCAGTGTAGGCCGAAGGCAGTAGTCATCAAGGGCCCACAGACACGTGTTGTTTGCCTGCGATGCACAGAGTTGGTGGCACCAGATACAAGGGAGTACAGTGATATAAATGCTGCCATTAACATATGAACTCGGCCATCATGAAATCAAGACTCAGTTCCAAATGTGTGACCTACTGGACCACAGTGTAGGCCGGAAGCAGCGGTCAGCAGGGGCCCACAGCCACGTGTCGTTGGCTTGCGATGCACAGAGTTAGTGGCACCAGAGCAGTTGTTGGTAGTGTTCGATCACCTCCATAACGATGATCCTTTTTTCCTCCGGACTGAACGGCGTCTTCCTCTTACTCCTCTCCTTGCGTGCAATGATTTGAACTCGGCCATTGAAAAATCAAGACTCAGTTCCAAATGTGTGACCTACTGGACCACAGTGTAGGCCGTAGGCAGCGGTGGAGTACGTCAACGAGAAAGTAGTGCTGGGGGCCTGTGTCGCGGAGGCCGTGATGGTCTGAGGAGGCTGCCAAGGTCGCGGGCCTCGGGCTTGGAGCTTGCACCAGCACGTGGTGGGCCCTCTTTGTCACACGCCAGTGTTGGCAGGTGAGCAGTGAGGCCTGGTTGCACAGGGGGGGCCAAGACGGGTCTGGGGACCAGCGGCCTGGGGTGCAGCAGGCGCACAGGATCGCAGGCACCGGCGTCGGCCTCGTGGCGGGCTGAGAGGTGCTGCCCTGGCAGATAGGTTGGCCATTCTGGAAGAGAACCACGCCCAGAGCAACGGGCTTTTTATTCACACCCCTACCCTGGCCTGGCGTACGCCGGGCCGGCCTCCTCCGCTCACGCTTACAGGGGGGGACGTAACAAGCTACATTTCCGCGATCTTCCCCACTGCCTGGGGTGACATGGTTGCGTCCACTGTCCACTACACTCCAAACACCAGCAGTATATGTCGACATGGACATGTCTGTGGTCTGTATACTGCAGTCTGGCCAGCACATCCACGCCACACTTGGCATTGTGTACATTCTCATTCATGGGTCACTTGCCTCCTTCGCATATGCCTGGTTCCCACCTCTCCCCACATTCTGCTATTGTGTGGCTGAGGTGCCATGCCATTGATGGCTTGTGTACATGGCTAGCCCAGGTTACCACAGTAAGTTGTGCTGTCCTGTCTGGTAGGTGGGCATGTTGTTTGGCATGTTGTATGTGAGTTTGTAACGTGTGCATTCCCAGAGTCGTGAGTTGCATGACTGTGGAGTTGAGGTTTGTGGTGTGTTCATTTGGTACTTACCAATGAGCAATGCATTCCCATATGTGCCATCCTGAAAGCGCTGGTTGATGATGGACTGTCGGAAGATGAAGGAATCATGCACACTGCCTGGGTAGTTGGCGACGACATTGGTGAAGAGTCCCAGGTGGTCCACTATTGCCTGCACATTGATGGAATGCGTGTGCTTCCTGTTGCGGTAATTGTGTGCAGTGGCGGCAGGGGGCACGAGGAGTACATGTGTGCAGTCGATTGCCCCCAACACGTGCGGGAAGCCAGCTATGGCTTAGAAGCCTTGCTTGTTCTCCAGCTGTTCCTGCGCAGTGTGTGGGAAGTGAAGGTGCTGGGGTACCAAGCTGATGATGGCATCCAAGACAGGTGTGAGGAACTTGGATAGGGCTGGATGTGAGACTCCTCCGACTCTGGCAGTTGTTGGTTGGAAGGTACCAGAGGCCAACAGGTGCAGCACAGCCAGCAGCTTTGTCTGCTGAAGGATGTTGTTTGTCCGCTGTGTTGGTACCGTCAGCCTGTGGGCAATGACGGTCAGGATGCGGAGGATGGTTGTCCTTTTGAGCCTGTAGTGGGCAGTGACATCCTCTGGTGTTAAGTCTGTGAGGCTGGTGCTTTTTCTGAAGGTCAGCTGTCTTTGTCTGCGCTGCCTCTGTGGTTGTCCGGGGGGCAGAGGGGGTCTGGGGGGTGGCGGGCCTGGGTGTGGTGGCGGTGGGTGTTGTGGCCCTCTTGGGGCTCAGAGCTGCATGATCAGTAGCTCCATGGCACCTGTTGTTCTTCAGGCGCGGCTCTGGTCTGGGCTCCCTTTTGTGGTGCAGGTTGTTGTCCGACTTAACACCAGGTAGGAGCAGGTATTAAATCCCTGCTGCTAACGCGCCTTATCGCCTGTTTTGGGATCTTATCGCCGATCTGGCTGGTCATAGAGAATATTGCGAAGTCGTGTTTTCACTGCTTTTTGCACCGGAACGCCTACTCTGCATCTCATTAGCGTTAGTTGCCGGTGTCATCCGTGGTGATGTTTTTTGTGGCTGCTATCGCAGGAAAACTGGCGATATCAGCTGTTAGCACCAGCTTGTGAATAGGGCGATAAATCTATCGCCACTTTGGCTGCGATAAAGTGCCGCTAACTCGGCGATAAATCCTTGAGAATATGCCCCAACATTTTTTCTGGATGGACCATAATCCTAACACTTTGGATTACATTTTCCAAGAATCTTGCAAAGCAATGTTGTGCAAAAATCTGAACAGGTGTGTTGTGTGAACAGCATAAAATTGTGCCGCCTTATATTTACAATGCATGACGATTATGTGATTGGCCACATAAATACTAATAATGGCTTGTCGCATGATTCTGATCACAATTTAGGGCCTAATTACAATGCAGTCGACTTCATCATAATATGCTGGTCGGATTCCTTTCCAACCGACCCATTATGATGTAGTCGGTCGGAAAGGAATCCGACCAGGCTTTCCGACTGGTTTCCGTCGGGCTCAGAGAGCCCGTCTGCCATTCGGAAAGCAGCCAGTGATCTCAAGAGTGGCTCTTTCCACCCTTGGGATTACGATGTCAGGTGGAGACAACCTTTCCATGCCGGCCTTTCCGACACAGAAAGGCTGTCGGAACTCGACTTTGGGGGCCCCCAGCAGGGCCCCCTTAGGTGCGCAGCCACCTTGAGGTTCCTGCCATGGGGTGCAGGGATGAACTGCACCTCGCAATTTTACAATGTGACCATGCATTCCGGTTGGAGTATAGAAGTGTGACCAAACAGTGTTTGGTCACATCCTAATTAGTCGGTCGGGACCGCCGACCGGGTGTTGGTCGGTCCCTTGACCAAGACGATGTCGGACACAGGAAAGTCTGCCTGACATTGTAATTAGGCCCCCAGTGTTTCACCACATCAAAGGCACACTTGCATGAAAATTGTAATCAACCCACACAGTTCAGTACAAATTCCTTAGCGCAAAACACCATTCCATGGTCAATTGCGTAATAGGACACGAATCTTAACACTTTAGGGGTCGATTTACCAAAAATCTTGCAAAAAAACAGTGTGCAAAAATTTGAAACGTTGTTTTGCGCTAATAGCAAAAAAATTGTGCGGTGTTGTATTAATCCATGCTGATTATGTGATCGGTCACACAAATGCTAATAATGCCGTGTTGCATTATGCTATTCATACTTTGGTGTTGCACTACATTACAAAGCTGTGAGACCAGTGGCTTGCATGAAATTTGTAATCAAGCCACACCCTTCAGTACAATTTCTTCACACAAATCACCATGAAAGGGTCAATTGCATAATATGTGTAATTTTCAAGAATATTACGTGTCGCACGTGAAAATATCAGGGAATTTATTTTTGTACATTGTTTGTGGCTGTTTTTATTTGGTGGTAGTTTTCTACATAAAGCCAGGACGCACCTTTTACGTGACTTTAGTTGATCTGACTGTGCATGAAACCCGAGAGCTGTTTGCAAAGTTCCCATTCTGATTCTGCAGGTCTGGAATGGGGAACCACGAAAACCCTGACAAAAATGTTTAAAAAACCAGCCCATCTCCTTTCCTCTACTTGACCTCTCTCTTTCCATCCATTCATTCTCTCTCTACTCTCCCATTTCTAGCGCTCTCCATCCCTCTCTCCCTCTCTTTCTCTCTCTTTCCATCTCTCTCTTCAAGATTCCTGTGACTGCTGCAATGAACCTCGGCAGCGGAGGAAGTGACAGAGGCACACCCAGATGCCCTGACTTTCACACCAGCCTCCAACGGCCCCAGCCCACCGGGGAAATGCCCATGGAATGAAAGACCCGTTCGTCCTGTTAAGCCCATTTAACATGAACTATCAAGGATTCGTGCTGTGCAACGTAGGGTCCACGTCATCGTTCGCATTGTTTAGTGTTATTTTTGGTTGATTCACCCGAACAAATTGTTAGTTGAACTTAGTCTTGGTGTGCACCGGCCCTGAAGTTGTCCTCTACACCCACAGATCAGACAACCTGAGTCAGAAACTTCTATTTCAGGAGCAATTTTGTACCGTCTAGTTAGAATACTGTGCAATCTTTTCAGTTATTTGCATTACATTTGAGTAAACCTGTAGTTCACCTCTTATCATGTAGTTATACTGTGGCGGCTCCTCCACTATGGCGGAGGAGCATCGCCCACTGCTTTTAAGTAGTGCAAAGTAGAAACATAAAATGATAATAACTTTAAGTTATTATCATTTTATGCTTCCTGCTGCTTTGCAGCCAGGTGGGTGGGTGGGGCTGCTCTGCTCTCGGAGCAGAGCAGGGGAGGAGTGGTTTGCCCACTCCTAAGTGCACATGACTGTTTGGCTGGCCCTCTCGGGCCGCCCAAAACAGTCATGCACACTTTCCCTGTTCTCCATGCAGGCTGCATTACAGCCTGCATGGAGAATATGCCCAGGCCCCCATTCCCTGGCTGAGCATCAAACCAGGACGCTCAGACCAATCACAATGCTGCACTGCAGTTTTGTGATTGGTATTGGGAGCCTGGGTGCTTACTAATCACACTGCTGCATTGCAGTGTTGTGATTGGTCAGTGGGGCCTGCTTCCTTTTCCTCCTGTTCCACGAGGAGAGCAGGAGCTAAGACGCGGGACCTGCGGCAAGGTAAGTTTATTTATTTTTTTACTTTTTTTTATATTCGCAACATGCGCAACCCCCAGCCGTGTGACTCCCCTCTACCCCCTGCACGACCCCCCCTGTGCCCGCTCCATACCGGCCACTACTGTAGTTATATCAAATTGTCTCACTTCACATACTTGATCTCTTAATTGTTTATTCATCGGTTACAGTACAAGCAAACCAAGTTAATAAAATCCCACTTTGCTTTCATCACAAGCTTAGCCTAACTAAAGTAATTTAATCCATTAGGCATCTGTAGAATTCAAAACAAAAGCGAAATCAGTGTTTGGAATGTCACTCATGAGAAGGTGACTGGATAAAAGAGAGTATTAGCACATACATTTAAAAACATGCCACAAAGATTTATAGGCTTCTAGAATGTTATTGTAGAATAAGTCTGGATCATTCTCTTCCTGGTTAGTCGTAAGTGCCTATGTTCATTCACCTCTGAGTATCTTGTTGATATCATGACATGAGGAATGATTGTGAAACTGCAATTTCGGAAGACCTTTTTTAGTTATTTTTTTAGAATGCTCTCTGGGTAGCCGTGGGATCACAATTGTCTACAGGGTAATCTAAGGCACAGTTCCAACCTTCCTTCAAAAATATTCTCAGAGCAGGACCCTTGGCTCTAGACTGTCCCATACTACGAGAAGTAGCACAGTAGAACTTATTTTTCCTACATTACGGAATTCTCTGCTGACAAGGACTAGAACACAGAGGATCACATGGAATTCAGGAAACTTCCCAGACAAATGATGCTGGATTGCACTAATGAAGAACCACAATTAATTTCCTACACAAGATAGATATAGATAATAAATGTCTCAGGACTACACCTACTCAAGAAACATAATGCTTCTTGGGTATAGTCATGCCCATGAGCATAAGGTTGATCAAAATGAACCGAAGCCAGTACTATATCAATTGGCTTTGGTTCAGTTTTAGTGGGGCACATTCTGGTGATATGCCCCCAACCCCCACATGCAAAGCATTGGGGCTCTGTCAGAGAGATGACCCCTCTCCCTATCACTTTTCTTTTTCCAGTGCTGTCTCCCTTAGTTTTGATTTGGAAAGATTCCGGACTTCCTCCTGTATTTTTCCCTGGGTATTCAAGGTCAATGGAAAAGAGGGCATTGAGACAATGCATTGACAGAGGATGAAAGATTTAGAGGGTGGCCACAAGCAGCAACGTGCAGCAAATGACAGCTAACTACTCTTAGCTAACATCTTTTGCTGAAAGACCAATGCTATGCGTCTGCAAGTGAGAATTAACTACATATAAGGAGGGAAGAAAAGTTCTAGATTCAGCTGGTCAAACAGCCCATGGTCCCAATATTAAGACCATATCCTGAAACTGTTGGACTGGTCAGGGGATATGTTACTGCTGGGTAATTTCAATTGTGTTGTCAACTACTCCATAGATACAACTAACCACAAGGCCTACCCCGGTATGGCTAAAACTACATCTTCCATTCTTGAGCTACTACGGGTCCATTGTTTGGTAGATGTATGGAGGGCTCTCTATCCAGTAAGCCCAGGGTTTACATACTTACCCACGCCTCATAAACAATACTCTAGAATTTGTATGGTTTTTATGGCCCAGCAGCTGGTTCAATGTGCTAATATGGAAGAGTGCCCTAAAATTATTTCAGATCATAATCCAGTCCTGTTAATAATGGAGATACAGGCCATTAGTAAAGAAGTAAGTTGCTTCACCTTCCCTCACTCGCTTTTCTCCAACCCTACTTATATAATCTGTATGACTGATCAGCTGAACGATTTTATTGTGGTGAATCAGGACTCTGCCCCGTCACATGCTGTATGGGACGCAATGAAGGCCTATGTCAGAGGGGCTACTCTTCAGTTTGTCCTGGAAGTAAACAAGGTTAGTAAAGAGATGGTCTCTAAGCTCCATTCACAACTTTTGGAGGCAGAATCTCAGCATGCCCATGCTGTTAGGGTTAAGAACCTGGGCAAGTATTTAATTTACCTTGAACTGGTGAGTTTTTAGTGCCTACTTGAATGAAGTCTCCGGGAAAAGGTGGCAGTAGAGTATCACAGCAACAAGGCTCTTCAATATGAATATGGGGAGAATATTAGATGGGTGTTAGCCTACCGGATTGCCAAAAAGAGACATAGGAATGCTATTAAGTGTGTTAAGGATAAATACAGCATCTTGCTTTCTGGCCCACAAGTTAAAGGTAGACAATTCACAGACTTTTATAAAGATCTGTATGACCACACTTCCCCAGTTATTCAGCCATTGATCGATAAATAAATACAGAGGGCCGACCTGCCTCATCTGGAGCATCACCAGAGGCAAATATTAGAGAGGGATATCACCATCCAAGGACTTGAGCTTGCCTGGCCCCAGGAAAAGCAGCAGGGGAGGATGCTATTCCCTCGGAGTTCTATAAGTCATTTGGTGAAAACGTCTTCCCCTATTCATGATTCTAATGTTTCATATTGATGGTGGAGGTGAAACTCCAGATTCCTGGAAGTCTACTAATATCATAATTGTTCTTAAGAAGGATAGGCCCCCTGTGGAGAGGGATCCTACCTGCCTATCGCCCTGATTAATTCAGATGCAAAAATATTTGCTAAGGTTGTTGCTGCTAGATGGGCCCCTCTGGTCCAGTATACTGTCTCACCACAACAACACGGTTTTGTCCCTGGCAGAGACTCTACCAACCATACGAATACTGCCGTTGCTTTATTTGATGTGGCTAGAACCACTGCCAGTAGGGTGGTTATGATATTACTGGATACAGAGAAGGCCTTTGATCGGGTTGTATGGGCTTTTCTCTGGTCAGTCATGTCAGCGTTTGGCATTGGCTACAGATTCCTCTCCCGGGTTAGGCCTTTATATAAGAATCCTACAGCTAGGCTAATCCTAGTAGGGAACAGTTCAACCCCATTTAGAATCTACAGGAGCATGTGCCAGGGCTGTCCATTACCCCCTTTATTGTTTGACCTCCATATTGAACCCTACCTTCGGCTACTTATTTCTAACCCTCTGATTTGGCTGATAATATCTAATGGGGTAGAATTGAAAATCAGTGCTTATGCAGATGATGTTGCAATATACTCTTCTGGCTTTCAGGAAGCTATTGTTCAAATCTCTATAGAGGCAGATAGGTTTGGGCCAGTTTCCAGTTATAAGCTTAATCTTTTAAAAACTTAGGCTCTGCAAAGTTTCCATGCAGAGATCCCATTCCCTGGAACCACTCCAGTAGCCACCTACATTGAGGTTAAGATCTGCACTAAACTGGATCGTTTTTCTCGATTTGAATTATGACTCCCTTCTACAACTAGTTATCATCAAGCTGCAGTCTGGAATCATCTCCCAATCAGCATAATAGGCCCGTGAAACATTGTTAAGATGAACATATTTCCCAAATTTCTCTATTTATTCTGGGCAATTCTGCTGCAAGTCCCAGATTCATTATTTGAGTGCCTTGAGGGGGCTATAGGCAGTTTTATCTGGTCCTACAAGAGTGCTAGGCGGGCAATCCGCTACATGAAACATCTGCCCAATCAAGGTGGTTCTCAACTCCCTGATTTTAAGGTGTATTTCTGGGCTGCTTTTTGTTACTGCATCCAGAACTTGCTTACGGATCATGACGCCGACTCTTCTGTATTGGGGTAACAAATTGCTCTGGGATCCGATTTTAGTCTTTTTCTCAGCAGACGGTCCAGCTCAAACTGCTTCAATAGGGTTCAGTTTAAGAGCGTCAAGGACATCTACCAGATATGGGAGGAAGTCCATGCTAAAAAAATGCTGTGCAATTTGTATGCTCATATATGTCACTGTGTGCCATCCCTAACTTCCCACCCATATTTCATGATGTAGTGGTTAAACTTTAGTCTAAACTAGGCCTAAAAACAATGGGTAAGCTTTTTGACATGTCTAGGCTTCGCACTTTCTCCACTCTTCAAACTTGTTACGATCTTCCCCGACAACCTTTTTTAAATATCTACAGATTCTGGACTTTTTCTCACGGCATCATCTGTGTTTAAGTGTTGAGGAGGACTCAGATGTCTTGAAGTATTTTTTACTACTGTTGGCACGTTATCAATCAGATCATTATATGAGGTTATGTGTGCCTATAGGGACGATGGTCGGACTATGCTTTAGGCAAAGTGGAGTAGTAGCTCAGAAGAGACTATTTCAGCAGATAAGATTCCTGATGCTTTTGACATTATAAACTGCTGGGTTTTTCAGCTAGTCTCAAATTACTGCATTTTAAAACTATGTGGAGGCTTTATTATACCCCAGAAACAATTTGTAAATGGGGCCTAAATCACTCTAATAGTAAGGCCAACTGTCCTCTGTGCGACCCTTATTCTGCTGATATTATCCACATGTTTGCTGACTGTCCCCAGTTAAAAGTTTTCTGGCCTGGAATCGTGCTGCATCTCTCTTGCCGCTTGCGGTATGATATGCACCTATCTGCTAAAAGATATTATGTTGACTCATAAACACAATGGGCCTCATTACGATGTCGGTGGGACCGACACGGACGGCACGTCGGTGTCGGTCCCACTGGCATCTGAGGCTACGTCCAGACCGCCGCATTACGTTATGTGCAGAGACAGACCGACAGCTTCCGACAGGCTCAAGGAGCTCGTCTGGCAGTCGGTCGGATCACATTCCCCACAATGGGGGCGGTGCCTTCTCAGGCACCGCTGTGGGGATTACAATCCACCTTTCTGCCTTCCCTTTCACGGCGGTCCACCCGCCATGAAAAGTCAGGCCAAAAGTGACTTTGGGGGCTCCTGCAGGGCCCCCTTCCTCTCTGGCACTCCGCTATGGGTCCTGGGGGGGCAACATCCCTGCACCAAGTAGCAGGCACCGCATGGTGCCTGCCACACGGTACAGGGATGTTTGAAAACATCTATTTTTCTATTGCAGCTTGTGCTGTGGCTTATTTCTGGCTTATTATGCAATGCCAGGGTTGGATTGATTCTGCACCTCCCTCCATTTCAAATTGGTGGTCTGTGTTTTGTAAAATTTTAAACTTGAAGAATCGATTCTCAGAACTAAAGGTATTAAGGGTCATCACCGTCTTAAACATATTTGGGACAGCTTTCCTGCTGACATATGATCTTCTAACTTTTTTTTTATTAAAATGTTTTCTGCTCTATTGCTAGATACCTTGATTAATATTAATGTATAAATGTATGTTTTTAATTGTGAGCATCTGTAACTCTATTAAAATATATTTTAAAAAAAGAAAAAAAGGAGAGAAGAAGGTTTATCCCTATTACTGCTAGATGATGAGTCCATGCTTGAGAATACAGAATCAGCCAGTGTGCCTGTCTTCTTGTTTCTTCTCCCAAGACATGCTGGGAGAGTGCACTGCATCATGCAGCGATCCTACTGTCTGTCTGTCTAGGGATTAGGATTATGAGCTTCTGGCAGGTTTGTGAGAGTGAGAGATTGTGTGTCTGTCTGTGTGTTTGTATGTGGGTGTGTGCGCATTTGTTTGTCTTTCACTCTTCCAATGATATATATGTGTTTCTGTCTGTATCTCTTTTGCATTGTTTGTTTGTGTCCCCCATGACTCTCTTCATTCAAATGGGAGGGGGAAATATTAGTTGGGGTAGTGCACAAACATTATTGTTTTAGAGATGCACTGCACACTTTTGTAAGAATCCAAATAATGCAGAGACTCATCTGGCATTGTTGGGCAATGCAGAAAAGGTTGTGATCAAAATATAAATTCTCTGTACCAAAATACTTCTGAAGGGTCAGAATAAATACATCAGTTAAATCTAGAATTTGGTGGGAGATCTTGAGTTTTCTGGGCTTCCCTTATTATGGCGTTTTCTAGCCCTTATCTAGAAGGCAAATAAAGAAACTAAACCTCATTTTTACGAGAAGGTAAACTTTAGTAGATGTCCACTTCCTTGCCAAGTTCTATTGTGTCCTGGTGGTAGCAGTTCTGAGCTGGCATTCAAGTCCTACACTGGGTACAACACATAATATCGAGACCAAAAATATTGTGATAAACAAATATTGGAAAAAAAATATTGGGAAATAAAATAACGTGCCTACATACTTTGCATGAAAACAACAAAAAGTTTGTGGATTAGTATATTGTCAACAAACTGAGTAATATTGATCTTACTATTTATAGCATACTATTTAATTTAATTTAGTTATTAAAGTCTAAAAAAATAACACAATTAAAAATAAATGTATTTAAAAATAACATAAAATGAAATTAAACAAATAAAAATCTATGCATTAAAAATAAAACGTTATTTAAATAATAAATAAAGATAACACATAAAAATATTAATAACACGTATGAACATATATTCAACAAAAACATATAGCAAATTATATTAAAAAATAAAATAATAAGAATAAACCAACAAAAACTAAAATATAAATACACAAATGATTTATTTTGATAAATAATTTAAAAAATATTTAAAACAATAGAAAAAATGAATGAAATGTTACCACTCCTAACTAAGCAAAAGTAGGGAAAGTGGTAGACTTTGCAGGGATCAGATGTACTATTCCCACTCCAATGTAAGCAACAGCAGGGAAAGTGTTGGAATTTGAAGGGGGGTAAGAGTTACTTTACCCACTCCAATCTTAGCAATAGTAGGGAAAGTGTTGGACTTTGGGGGGGTCAAAATTAAAACTTCCACTACGATCTTAGCAGCAGTTGGGAAAGTGTTGGACTTTGGAGGGGTTAAATGTATTATTCCCACTCAAATCTGTGCAACAAAAGTCCAAGTTTTGACTTTGGTGGAAACAGACTTACATTTTCCACTCCTATCCTTTTTAAATAAAACATTAAAAATACAGACAAAATACTTAAAATATATGTAAACTAATACAATTATTCATGAAATATGAAACAAAATTTTATTTAATAAATAACATTTTTATATTACAAATAAAATCAACTTTCTTCTCACAAAATTAAAATATTTTCGTTTGAAACACTTTCCTCCCTCATATATTCTAAAAAACAAACAATTAAAATCAATAGGAAATAAATAATATAAAGAATGATACATTATTATTACTTCAAAAATTAACAAGCAAAAGCAATGTAATTAATACATATAAAATTAAGTAACACAATTAAAACAATAAATACATTTAGCAACCAATTTACAAATGATTAAAAATTAACAAATAATTAAAATAACATAATCAAGTAATATTAAATTTTTTATTTACATAACTATTAATCCAAAAATGCAATTAAAAAATATGAATTTAAAATAATAGTTTACAAATTTTAAAATGTCTCTTACTAATTCCTCCAAACCCAATTACTCATAACAAAATTACCAATTTTTTTAAAATCATTTCATATACAAATTTACAAAATATACTAAATACAAAATAATCTCAAATGTAAATAAATTACTCATAACTACAATACTAAAAAAACTAAAATGTATCAAACTAATTTAAGAAAATGTTATTTTATAGAACTATATAAAAAAGTGATTTTATCGGTAACTTTAATGAAAAAAACAGACTCTGCCTACTCTTTCACTCGCTCTCCTTCTCTCACACCTTTTGCCTCTCTTTTTGCCACTTTTTCTTTCTTTTCTTTCTGACTTTTAGAATCTTTTTCACTCCATTAGCCCTGCTCTTCTCACTCTGCATGGACTTTTACTCTCCTCTCACACTTTGGGACTTTCCTGTGCCACTTTTTCTCTTCTTTGACCAATTTGTACTGGTTGCTGTGCCCCTTTTGACTCGCTCATCTAACTCTGTCCACTCTTGCACTCTCTCTCTCTTACACATTTTCAGGCTCTTTTTTTTCTCTCTTTTTAACACTTCAATCTACCTTTCTTACTTTTGCCGCATGACTTTCTTTTTCTGGTTTTCCACCTTGGTGCCCGCTGTGCCACACTCTCACCTGCTCCTTCCCGCAAAAACTCCTGCGCCTCTCCTGTCACTTACCCTAATGCCCTGCCAAGACAAACCCACCGGCCCCAGGATCTCCTCCTTTCCCACACCTTCTTAAAGGCAGGTGCAGCAAAGGCCCAAAATAGGTATGCCGCTGGCATCCCAAAGGCAAGTTCCTCTGGCCAGGGCCGGGACCCCTTGTTCAGTGCCATCCCAGCATAGCCCATGACACTAACTCACCACTTCCCTCTACTCCCTGAATCCTGGACGCACCTCCATGCCTTGCTGTCGGCCTGCTCCCACCAACAACGAAGATGCATTCTCCTGTGCCACATGCTGCTTCTCCTGCAACCCTGCCAATACCCCAGCCCCTCACAACACTCACACTCCTGATCCCAGCAAGACAGACACACACATAACCGACCCCTCACTAGCCTTTGACATACTGAACACCTGTTCTCTCACCAAACCTCTCCCCAGGCCTAGTCTTCATCACAGAAACCTGGCTCAAACCTGCATCAGCCCCCGGCATTGTGGCTGCCATTAACCCAGGATGCAAGATCGTTAGACTGGACAGGACCAACAAACCCAGAGGAGGAAATATAATTATCTACATGGAAAACATCTGTTGCTCCCTCACCAAAGACAACTTCTGCGACAAACTAGAAGACCTGGCATTCAAACTCAGCATTTCCAACAACACTATCCTGGGGTTAGCCCTGCTCTCCTGACCACTATAGCCAAGAGCCGAATTCAGAAACTCTATCAGGGACATCATTGCCACCCTCGTTCTCAACTCTAGCTGCTTCATCCTGTCCTGAGCAATCTCCGAATAAACCTGATCCTCAGAACTGCAATAGCACCACCCAATGCATCAAGATGACCTCACCAACTCTTTCTACAACTTCAACCACTAGATCACCTCCTCCTCAGATGCTCTGGCACCTCTCGAAACTACAACCACTGCATGGACCAGACTGCAAGCAAGCTGGCACAACGATAGTTGTTATAGTGTTAAGTCGATGTAGATGGCTCAGATGTTGTAGGACCATAGGAAGGGGTAACTGGTGCTGAAAAAGCCCTACACATTTGGGTATAAATGTCCTGCAGCACCCCAATAAGGGAGCCCATATTGGAGTTATGGGCCTCCATCTGGTGGTTGTGCTCCCTCTGCAGTTGCCAGATTTTCCGGAGCTCAGTGAATCCCTGGCCCATCATGTATTAGGATTGATGCAATTGTGATCTAGGTCAGTGACCCCAGTGGACTCAGTCTGCTGGCCCACAAAGACCCTCCCACGATCCCTACCACACTACCCTGTGCCTTTGTCCCAGTGTGCCCCACCCGGCTGGTTCCTGGGTGAGCTGAAGTGGTGGTGGTGTGGTCTCAACATCACCCGGGAATGGGGGGGACACACGATTGGTGTCACAGTGGGAGGAACACAGCAAGTGGAGTCTTCGGGTTGCTGAGGTGTTACAGCTGGGGTGGGAGGTGTCAGTGTGGGCACAGGGAGTGTCACTGGAGCCATCTGCCCACACTGACCAGAGGTGTCAGGCTCCTCAAGCTCCTCCATATCACCAGGAGTGCTGTCCTTACTGACGGCTTGATCCTGGGCTGGAGTGGAGATGTCTTCAGTGGCAGGAACATACCCACGTGGTCTGGCAGTTGGACCTATTGAGAAATGGAGAACATTTTTATTAGCAAAAGTGTGTATTGTGCATTCAAATATTTAGAGACAGACAATGTTGATACCTAGAAGACAAAATAGGTAGAAAATATTGTGATGATAGCCTCCAGTGGTATTGCACATATTACCCTGACTTTTATCTATTTCAAAAAGTACAACATCAAATCAGCAGGTAATAAGATGTCCTGAAATGTCCATGAAGTGATTAGGGACTATACCTACCATCTCCTAAACATTTATGCCAACACAGTGTAGAGGTGAAATGTGTAATTGACAATTCCAAAGCCTAGCTGATTGCAAAACAGACATTACCACTACTTGGATGGATGTTTGGCATTAGTCATCATGTGAACATTGCAGTGTAAACTTTTGTATGTACCACTTATATTCAACATTGTAATTTGCATTTATATACTACTCCTAACAACTTTTGTGTATACACAGTTTGGTTTGTGAAACTTATAACATCAGCACAATTGTTTGAGAAAAACAGGACAACATTCAGAATACAACACAAACCATTTTCAGAAGAGAGCATTTAATAGGGATTGATCAGTACATGACACTTTACCATATGTTGAAATCTGTTAGAAAGAGAGAATGAACAACATGACATAGCAATAGGCTTTTGAGAAACAGAAACAGGGCATCATGGTAGTTGTAGTCATTTCAAAGACAAGTCCCCGAACACTTCCTAAATGTTTAGTGGAGCATACCTGTGGAAAATATGCAATGGAAATGGGCCAGACACTTACAATATGACACACATTTGGGTAATGGTTTATTTGGTGTTCGAACAGTCACAGTCACCATACCATCATGTGACATGTAATAGAGAGGGACACCTGTAATCTTAGATGTAACAAAATACATTTACACAAACAATCACAATTATTTGAAACTGATAGTTTTAGATTTCTATGTTATGAAAATATGTGCAGAACACATTAGCCACAGCTAACTTCTAAGCAAACAAAATAATTGAGGTTGATTGAGAGTTTGTAATGTGTAACTTACCAGACTCCACTCCACCAGGTATTCCTGTCAAGCTGTCAGTATGTAGGATATCCAAGACCTTCTTCTCCCACGGAATGAGTTGTGAGGGGGTCTGGGAGAACCACCACCAGTTCTGTTGGCCTCCAGGTGGCACTTGGAGGCCAGGGAACACACCCTCCCCACAAGTCGTTCTTCCTCTTCCTAATTTCCTCCTGTGTGTGCAGGTTGTTAGCTACTGCATTCACTCAGTTGACTATCCTGGCCCACATTTGCCTTTTCTGTGACAGGGGAGTATTTTGGACTTGGGCTCCAAACAATTGTGGATCTACTCTTATGATTTCATCTACCATGACTGACAACTCGCCCTCAATGAAAAGGGGATTCTTGTGTCCTGGCATTGTGCAACGAAATTATATAAAATTAAATAACCTGATCACAAGGTGTAAAAGTAAAAAGGTAAAGGGACAAGTAACAGGGAAAAAGCAACACAAAAACCTGACTTCGCTGTGTTTAGTTCTGCTGTCAAGTGTTGTGGAATAGAGGAATGGCAAAGGTTCATGGTCTGAAATGGGATGTGTTTTGTAGTGTGGTATACAGGTGTTTCCATTTTGCCAATGGACATCAGGTGTGTTCTACTGGCATCCATCCAATGGCCACAGTGATGGTGCATTGTGGAGCACGTACCGCAACAAACTCGCTCCATCTGGGAACCACCACTAGAAGACCACCAGCACAACTTTGTGATCTAAATCTGCTCGACGGGAACCCGCAGCCCTGACGGCGATGGAGTAGACTGCCACATAGGCAGCGGTGTTCAGCGAAGGCAGTGGGAAACACTCCATTGACACGGACAGCGAAGAAGCCTGCATACATCTAAATACAGCATGTGAAAGACCATGGACTCAGTGGAGTACTAGGGACAACTGCTGCGGCGGGACGGCGGTAAGACTGCCCAGATCGTAATCAGCCCCTATATCTTCACTTCCAAAGCATTAGCTCAAAATCTCATACATAGTGAAATTGGTTCTATTTTAATTTTGGATCATGCTCCTACTATTGCTGACTTTGATCTAGTACCAGTCTCCCTTCATACAAAAAAAAGAAGATGCAACAACTCCCTTTTTATACATTCTGCGTTTAACACACCTTTCACTAATGAGTTCTTTACATTCAGCACCCTTCAACACACTCCATTACCTACCCTATGGAACTCTTTTAAAGCCTCAGCAAATGGTTTTATCATCCACTATGTGCATTGTAAAAAGAAAAAAGCTGTCAACGCTTCCAAATCCTTATTGAAGGAAATCAAGACCCTAGAACACGCATTTTACCACTCCAAATCTCCTGACTCTCTTCAGGACCTTATACAAGCAAAATTTCAATTCAATAAACTAGCTACCGAACAGGCATCCGCCACACTTCTCAAACAAAGCACTAGATACTATGGAGGACAGAATAAGACAGGAAAACTTCTAGCCAGTTATTTAAAGGCTAAGCAGGAACATAAGAAGATTGATTCCATTAAGAATTCAAATAATCAAATACTGATTAAAGATGAAGATATTCTGAAAGAATTTTCTACCTTGTATAAATCTTTATATACACCATAAACTGTCCTCCCCTGCTTCACATATTTCTAATTCAATTCAATTCAAAAACTTTATTCAGAGGCATTTTTGCATCCATAAAAGCATTACGCAGTGCAAACAAGCAATAAAAGTCATAGAGTTCATAACATGCATAAATACATGTATGCATAAAATGCAAAAGAATACAGTACAAGAACAAGAAAACAATAATAGAAGCAATGAATTTAGGACAGCATAGGCCTGCGTGCTCATACAGCAGATTTCAAAAAGGACCCAAAGTGCAAAAAAGCTTTCTAATTGATTAAAAGTAATAAAAATCTACAAGCCGGTCTGCATTGGCCAATGTTGCAGCAATACTTTTTTTTAAATGGAGTTAAAAAGAATCTGGTATACTGTGCATAAAATTTACAAAAAAAACATAAAATGAAGCATTGATCTCCAAGTCCCTTAGCCGTCGAGATTCTTCAGAGTTATAAAATGCATTGGCCAAACTCTTCTTACTTATAGTGGCACATGATGATGGATCCATAAAAATAGATTGCATCCCAATATTAAAATGTTCAGCCTTCACATATGAGATCCATTGAATTAGTGACCCTCTGTTTAAGAAGAGGCAGTCCAATATTATTAGCTGTAAAAAGTGTGGCTTGGTTTCCGCTTCAGACAATATTATTTCTCTTGTTAAGGCAGCCTCAGAATTTCTCCAGATTGAAAACCAAAGTAAGACAGGCCGCACCCTAATTAGATCTCCTATATAGGAGAGTCCAAGTTCTTTGTGGCAAATAAAATGCGAAGCAGACAAGGGAACAGACAAAAGCTTTCTACAAAATGCATTTTCTTCCCGTTGGATGACTGTGTAATTAGAGATCCTACACACCTCGGCCCCATACATGGCAATTGGTAAGCATTAAGACTTGTATATTTGTAACAGCGGAGTAAGAAAATCACCCCCCAAAGATTGTGGGAGTTGGCCATAGAGAATTTAGTGGTACAGTGTTGGGAGACCAACACCCAGGGGCAGAAAAAATGATGCCTAGTTATGGAAAGGTGTTAGTACTGTTCTAAAAATTGGTACCAATTGTCATAGTTGAAAGGGGTCTACACTTGGGGCTACAAGACATAATATAGGAATTAGCAAAATTGATCTGAAGTTCTAGAGAGACCATGAATTGGACAAATGCATGTACTAGGTGACGCAGTGAGGGCAAGAAAGCAAAAGGCACACAGATGATGGATGGAATGCAGAGCAAATCAAAAAATAACCCCCAGTCAATAGATCTGGGTTAAAACCAACATTCTTTTGCTCACCATGCAACCCCAGTTTAGACCCAGCCAAATGCACATCAGTCTTGACCCCATGCCTCATGGGAAAGGTGCAGTCCGAACCGCTAAGCCAGGTCCTCCCTGGACCGGAAACAAGCATCCTGGGACCGGTTTCGGGGCATCACCCCTCATCAACCAGGCTAGCTGATCGGGCTGGACTGTTCCCATGGGGAACAGGTTAAAGACTGATTTGCATATGGCTGGGTCTGAACTGGAATGGTATGGGGAGGAAAAAACGATGGATTTAGGCCCAGATCTCTGTACTGGGGTGAATGTTTGACATTTACAGCATTCTGTCCATCAATTGTTTTTTATTGCATTTGTCACCCCGAGTGGGACAGGTATGCCCAGACGTGGTCCTGGGCTCTCCATGCCACTGGAGTCAAGCTAGCCTGGATGATGAGGGGTGATGCCCCTGTAGTGTAGTTCCTATTTCCCTAATAGGCTCTGCGCATTGGAATAATATACCCTATAGATTCGACATAGGACTGAGGTCTGTATGTCTCTATCGAGTATATTGAACTTAATTACTTTGTGCCAGCTAACTCAGAGGCCACTAGAAACTCCTTGTAAACAAGAAGGGAGTAGTTTCTGGCAACCACATAAACATGACAACTTTGTTTCCCTTTAGAATCGGAACACTCTCAGAATCGCGGAAACAATAGATAACAGTTTCACTCAGCTAATCGTGCATGCTTAGTTTCTTCAGAGTTACACAGAAAGAATAGACGGGCGTTTCAATAAAGAGGATTTATTGAACAGTCTTGTTTCTCGTGTAAGAGATATGAGCTGTTATGATCACAAGACAGTATGTGAGATATATAATGTACAGCGTAAGCAGTAGAGAGAAATAATACTGCGCTAGCATTATCTTTTAGCTATGACACATATATTCATATACATAAATAACATAAGCTAAAAATGCGAGTACTCATAAGATGCTTCTCTAACTAGTTCTACCCCAGTGTACCTAACCTAAGTGTAGTGCAAGGTAAGAAGTAGGTGATGTATTCTATAGTACGGTATGCTATAGTCTAGTATGCCAAGTCTAGTATGCCAAGAGTCCCTCTAGGTTCTAGTCAGCTCCATACCTTGAGAATGAGAGAGGTGGGAATCTTCTTCCGGATCTCGAACTCTAACACCCCGCGAAGGGAGTCAGAACACTGGGAACTGGATTCTCTGCGAGCAGGGATGACAGCGTCTCTTGTCAGTGCGTCAGGCCGGGACACGGGCTCCTCTAAAGTTGAGGTCTCCTCCTACTTGCTTGGGCAAGGGAAGGTATATTTATACCTGGTAGGTGCCTTGGAATGTTAGTATTGACGTAAAGTCGGGCAGAGGAAGACATCAGGAATGAACCCTTAAGGTATAGCGGTTCATGCATAATCAATGAGTTCTTGGAGAAATCAATAATCCTGTGCTAGGGGAACTCCCAAGAGCTTAAGGGTGTGGTTTCTAAGAACTCGTTGTGACGTTAGGGTGGACGGATGTAAGTGACCATTCCTGTATTTGGACAGCATGGCTAATGCCTAAATAAGGACTGGGATCTTATGCCTATATAAGGGCAATGCGAATTGTGCCTATATAAGGACATGTTTCAGGAAAACCTATATACGGACACCTAAAGCGGAATACAACACCCACTCCACTTTCGAATGAATGATAATACTAAATGCTAAACATTAAATGCTAAACATTAAACTGAGTACCACATGTTGCTAGAAACATTTCTAAAAGCATATTAAACGAAGTTTTAAAAGAACTGTTGCTAAACATGTAATGCAATAGGTACTGTACATTTTAAAGCATTTTTTCATTCTAAGCATATATTGGAAATAAATGCAACATGGATGAATAAACAGAAATATATACATATGATGAAATGGTTGACAAGTTTTCAAAAATCAAAGCCATTGCATATCATGGTACTAAATGAAATTGTGGTAAATAAGGTGACAATGTGTCCCTGGAAGTATTCAAAGAAGTCCGTTTTATATGAATAGTTCTACTGTAAGCAGATTGAATGGCCATGTATTTTCAAAAAATAGAAAAAAGAAAAAGTCAATTTTTAGGAAGAGTTCCAAGTTTTGTTCTGTTTTGAAAATATGGAGGCCAAATTCATTGCCTCCCTGGTACACTGTGAGCTGAATCAAAGTCAGTGTATGGGTCTGGTGTAAACATGAAATCATCTATTTCTGTAGACAAAAGATCGTCTACCGATGTCGGTGACAGTTGGAATACCTCATTTAGAAGGTTGACTGCACAGAGATGTGAAGCATCGCCCTCAGCATAGGATGCCGCAGCAATGTTCGCGTCCGTTGTTGCCTGTGTGCCTGTTGATCCATCTCGTACCTCAGCAGCAGCAGGAAGCATCTGTGAGATCTCAAGGAATGCCGTCATCAGGATTGGTAGCCTCTGCGGACAACACAGAGCATGGGCCGTTATCGGGTCCAGCAGAGTATCAATGTCCTTTGGCACGACTGATGGGAGTGTTAGACAGGTGTCTATCACGCATTCTTCACCGCAAAGCAGGCAGCGTAGAACAGGTAAGATGCAATCTTGCCAGATTGGTCTAAATGACAGAAACCATGTTGTATTAAGTTCCTGTAGACGAGGTATGTCCAAAAGTTGCACTATGCGCTCACGGCACTTCCGTTCTAGGAGAGCTTTCTCCAAATTGCTGGGAGTGACGCCGGTGGATAGGCTTGCCATAGCGTAGTAGTAGGAATAAAAACAGGATTCCCGCAGCCAGTGCTAGAATTAATGGCACACCACCAAACACCGAATGTGCGAAGTTTGGAATGATTCCGAGGACTGCCTGGAAAGGTGTTAACAGTCCTGAACAGATGGTCTTAAATACATGTACAATCCCGCTCGTATCAGACATGTTTAAGATACGTCCCATCATTTCTACGAAATGTATAGGGCAGTTTGTACGAATTAAAGCCTGTATCTCAGCCGAAGTCCTTGCAATTTGTAAATCATAGATTTCTTTGGCCGAGGTCAAAGGCACGGTCTGTTGCAAAAGCATGGCTTTCATTCTGCTTAAAGTATCAAAACGTATAAAAGAAACATTCAATGAAGGCCATAGAGGCGACTCCCTGACTGTGTCTATTGGGGGGAACAATACTTGAATACAACAAGTAACACTGGAGTCGACCGTTACCAGATATGGGATGCCTGGCAACATGCCACAGCAACTCTGATCATTCAACATGAGGTAACTCCCGTTAGAAAGTTGGCCAAACGTTGGATTAATCACAGTAGCTGGTGTACCCTGCTGGTGGCAGGACAAGTTTGCCACAGAACCATTACAAGCCCCATGTAAAGAAATGTCCTGACATATGAGTGAACCGCTTAGTGCATTTTCACAGTGTGTACCGCTTAGAAACACTTCACAATCCCCACTCCAACATCTGTATTCGTAAGGTAAATTCCAGGATGTCTTAATGTATTCTTTACCCAACCTTTCATATTTGCCTGCTTGCATTTGTTTGAGGCAATACTGAAACTGAAAAGTAGTGACAGGCAGAGGTATTTTGCCATGGATAAGCCATTCTGTAGCTGGTTTTTCTGCTACCGTAAATGGTAATTTTTCCAGTTTTTCAATGCTCAGCACTGTATACTTTGCTCCCCTTTGTGCCAGTTCGATCTGTTTATCCGTTAGATCGTATTCTGCAAACAGAGACAACGTGTTGATAAAACGCCAAGGCACATAGCCTGCACGCAAAGATTGCAGCGTCCAGCCTAATAACATAATAGAACGTAACTGAGATTGGCCTTGTTGTAACATGGCTAAAGCTTGTTCCAGTATGTCAATAGCAGAGGATACAATGTTCTCCAATGAATAAATTCTGGATGACAAAGTTGTTAACCCATTGTCGACCACAGAGAGAGATTTCTCTAAGTTAATACGATCAAGCTCACATATTCTTTCTGCGGCCTCTGCCTGTGAAACCTTCCATACTTCATTATAAGCAGCATAAATGCCGGCATATATGAAATGTTTTTGACGCGGTTTTCTCGGTCCTAGCAAGAATTCCCTAAGGTCTGCGTCTTCTTTAAGTAAAGATTAGTGTTGTTTCACATCCTCAAGTGTAGATTTTTGTAACCAGTCGAGGCACAATTTTCCTACACTGTATGTTGTTACTGCCCCCGGATGTTGTCGTTAAACATAACGTGGGTCTGGCCTATGGATAGTAAAGCCCTGTCTTCTATTCAGGAATCTTTCTTGACAGATGTTTGTGTCTGTGGGCCAGAGTAACCATTTTTTCCAATCAGGATCTGTTCTGTTGTTTTGTAGTATTGTGTCTACTGTGACCGCTCCCTGTGTAGTGTTATTACTTGCAGGTGTTGGTACAGAAGGTGTCTTCATGTCTTTGATCTTGGCTAAACCAAGGCAAGACGTTTGTTGCACAGTGTCATTCAAAAACATTATTTGCTGAGGGATGATACATGCTCTAAACAAAGCTTCTATCCCCTGTAATTGCCAATCTTTAGAACCCCAAACAGATTTTGTGTCGATTGTGTCTTTCCAAAAGTCAAATCCTTGTCTAGACAGCTGGGTAATAAAGGCTGCAGAATAAATCTGTTTTGTATTAGTTAACATAATTTTCTGTCCTGTTTTGTTTACATTTTTATAGTAAAACGTTTCTGGATCAGATGTATTGTACCCTGAAAAATATGGAAACTTTTTAGCAAACGTTTTTGAACTACCCCTTGGTGGTGTAGGACAATGTTCCCATTGGTTAAACATAAACACATTTGTAGGTGTTGCAGATTTATGCAAGAAATGATGACCATAGTGGTTGTAACAATAAAGCTGTTTGTAGTCTGATGAACCCTCTAAGTATTCATTGTTAGAGAATGCAGCAGACCTTTCTAGATCAGACATCATGTAATTTACAGTCTCAAAGTCCCAATCATCAGAATAGGTACTGGAAGTAATAACATCACTTAATTAAATTTTAAATAAATGTGGAATGTTCAAAAGTTCTGTTGGGCCGAATATATCGAAATCGATTTTGTCCCACACTATACCATCCTGTATAGGAACGGCTGTGATGTTCACTGCTGACAAGTCTCTTGCTTCACGATGGGATGATTTGTGTGGTTTCAAAAGTAAGTTCACATTTTTACTTTCAGTGTCCATATGGATGTATCTGCCATTTATAAGCACGCTGATAGTCATAACCAAAGCTAGCCAAAGCAGAAAGAAAAATATTCCAGAAATAATCCATAGTTCAATCCATGGTGAAACCAGATAAGTCTCTTTCAGGAAATGAAAAAGGTCATGTACTTGTTGTTTGAAAGTTTTTAGGGCTGGCGTCGTTTCAGGTTCACTCGGATCCTCAGAAAACGTATCAAAGTTAATGAAATAGCCAGAAGCAGTTCTGTCAATTGTTGGAAGTGCATCAGGATTTGTTGAAATCGCTGGAACTAGTTGATCACTTGTTACGTTGGTGTAGACAGGTGTATCTGGATGAACTGTTACTTGAGTTTCAAGAGGGACGAGTTCCATAGCATTGTTGCTTAGTCCTTCATCTGTTACTGCTGAATTCTCGATTGTTATGAGTATTTCAGACTGAACCTCTTGGATAGTAGCGAGAGGAGTGCGTCTGCTACTAGGTCAGAGACCACGAGGCCTACTATTTAGTATTGGCCACATACTGTGGTTTGATGAGGTCGATTGACGCAAATCTTTTCTCCTTTTTTCCAGCAAGGGGCGGCAGAAGTACTGTTCTTGTTCCGTGTACGGCTAGGACAGGTACTGGTTGTCTGTAAGAAGGTCCAAATTCCTTCTTGTCCGCAATCTTCTCTCTAACTAGATGCCCAACTTTTGGGATCCAGACAGGCCTTGCTGGGACTGCCGGTGTTTCCCCAGTGGTGGTTGGCGTCAGGAACACGTTGCTTTGTTTCGATCTTAGTTCATTTAGATCCTGTAAAACAGCCAAACGATCTTTGATATCAAAGGGTTTATTTTCCACCACTGTGCCTTTACATTCGAGATCAGGAACCCACATTCTTGTCCCAAATAGGACCTCATATGGAGTGACCCCCCCCCCTAGAGAACTTCTTGGCAAATTATTTAATGAGCGTTGGACCCCATAAAGATGTTTGACCCACCCATCACCCGAACCTAATACTCTAGCTGTTATAGACTGCTTTATGTCCCGGTTTCCACAACAGAATTTCCCTCAGGATGAAATGGAGAGAGTACCGCAATGCTACGCCCAAACTGGCCATGGCTTCTTTGTAAGCCCGAGAGCTAAACGCAGGGCCCTGGTCAGAATGTAGTGTGTCAATTGCGTATGTGCCGATAAAGACTCGCAAATCTTTTATAACAGTTCGAGCGTCAGCCGAGCGCTGAGGCCATATCCATAGGAACCTTGATTTAGTATTTGTGGGATTGCATTTGTCCAAAAGGACGCCTGCGCGTAGATAGTCTAATGCTGTCTAACAATGGTGTCTGCACTGGGCAGGCTACTTCGTAGTCTGGTGTCTGATGGCGTTCTGCACCACGCTGTCTATTGCAGTCTATGCAGTCATCAATGAAGATGTGAATCTGTGTATTCATTCCAGGCCACCAGTACATCTCTTTTAATGTTAATATTGTTTTAGAGATCCCTTGATGTGACAGGCCCTCCCCCAGATGTGCTTCATAAATCAAAGCTGCTCTACGTTCCATGTTTGGAATTACCCTATCCCCCACTCCAGGGATTCGAGCAAAAGGAACGTTGTTCGCATCAGTTACATAAGAGTACTTGAGTGGAAATTTCTTTGGTAACGCTGCACCACTGCCTTTGCTTGAAGCATTGGCAGCCAACAATATCTCACTGTCTATTCTCGTTTTTGAACGAGTGATTGCAGCTACGGAAGCCGTCTGAACAGCCCCCTTTGCGGCTTCATCAGCCAATGAATTCCCTGCAACGTGAACGCCATCACGTTGATGACTCAGCGTGTGTATCACGTGAGCTTTTGGTAGTTCGTTTCTTAACTGAACTACTTGTTCCCAAAGCGTTTTATGCTTTATTGTGCCACCTTTTGCATCTTTGAACCCGTTTTGGAGCCAATTCTGTATATATTCATTATACGACTGAACACAGTAAAAAGTATCGCACACTATAAGTGTGGGGAATTCGCGATCTGTATTTTCAAGTGCCAGTTTGAATGCTTGTAGTTCAGCTCGCTGAGCTGTACAATATCCTAGAGATTGAGTTTTAGTGACCATTGGTCTGAAGTTACCATCTTGCATGCAACCTTTAACGATTGCGCACGCTGCACTGTAAGCTTGCTTACTCCCTGTAGCGGGTTGTGCAGATCCGTCAGTGTAAATTATAAATTCCTACTGATCTAGAGGCAGAATTTCAGTGGGCAGAGGACATTCATATTCATATTGCAGGAACGCTTGTGTTTTTAAATCAGGATCAAAAACATATTCAACATCTGTTGCAGCAAGAGAATTAACCCATTGTATCAATCTAGGATGTAAAGCTTTTGCATTTGGAATGCTCGCTTTTGTGACCGCCTCTAAGGCTGGTACTGGAGTTACGACAATAATGCGTTTCCCTTGGGCTAGAGCTCTTTCTTTTGCTACAGCGGTTTGAACTGCTGTCAGTATTTTTTCTGTTGAAGTGAAGCGCATTTCTGCTTGTGTATACAAATGTGATTTGTATGCTATTGGTACTTTTTCACCCTCATTAAATGTTAAATAGGTGAATCTGCATTGTCCCGAAATTATTCGGATCACTAAATTGCGTGTATTTACGCGTGTTTGTAAGTGATTTGTTGCTAACATGTTAGCTTGGAGTGAACGCAGGATTTCTGTGTGTTCCTGTGTCCAATGTTTTGTTGAAAAATCAGGTTTGATTAATTTGTAGAGAGGTTTAACCCTTTCTGCGTAATTTAGAATGTAAGTTCTTCCAAAATTTAGGAAACCCAAGATGGATTGTAAGTTTTTCAGCGTTTTGGATGGTTGGAGCAGCGCGCACTTTTCTAAAAAGTTAGTTGCCAGGCTCTTGCCTTCACTTGAAAGCTCATATCCTAGGAAAAGGACATTGAGATGGGCAATTCTGGATTTTTTAAAGTTGAATTTATAGCCTTCAGAGGCGAAGCCCAATATAATGGTACTCACCCTGTTCAAGTGCCTATCCAGGTCATCGTCTGTCAGATAGATGTCATCGACATATGACAATGCCTCATTATCATAAATTTGTAGTAACTCTGTTACCCTTGCTGAGAATAACCCCGGGCTGTTTTTGAACCCTTGTGGGAGTCTACAAAATTGACGCTGGGTCCCCATTATTGAGAAAGCTGTTAAGTACCTGCTTTCAGGTGCTATGTTTTGACAAAAGAAACCATTTGAAATGTCCAATGTGGTTTTATATTTTTTACGCACAATGTTATTCATTAATGCTGTACTATGTGCATTTTGCACTGCAAATGTTTTTGAACATGTGTTCAAGTGTCTGTAATCCAAAACTAGACGATATGTATTGTCTGGTTTGGATACAGGAAACAAAGGATTGTTCCTTGAGGAGGTGCATGTTTCAATCACCCCTTGGTATTCAAGTTGATCTAAGATCTCCCTGACCTGTTTTTTAGCTTCTTGCTTTATTGGGTACTGCCTTTGTGCAGTAGGTTCATTTTTTAGATGTATTTTGTGGTGAGGTGAGTCCTCATCCCATCCTACATGATTTTTATATAATGCTGGGGCCTGGGCAACTGCCCATTTCCTGGCATAAGTATATTTTAGGTGAATTGGAATATGGTTGGAGAAGGCAGGCATAATGATGTCCTCATGTTGAAATGGGGCAACGTGTCACCCCAATGTCAGACGCACAGCATTATACAAGCATAACTCTGATGCCAAAAGTTAATCCAATTTCATCATGTTTATTCCTTTTTAAATTCCACTTTTAAGTCCGTTTTACATCCGTTGTCCTCTTGTCACATGAGAGACATCTTATGTATTTATACTGTATCCTTAACAAGCTGCAGACGTGCCAATCCAGGCCTTAAACTGTAGTGCGGAGTTATACATAAGCAATCCACATTCATTAATCCTGATCACCCAATGCATTTCGGGCCTATTCCTGGCCCTTCGTCAGGGGTACTCTACAATTTAAAAACATTGTTGTAAAACAGTGTATTCCAATCGGTGCAGCATGTTAATAAGTGCGCTAGATAAAGATATGCTTGCCTTATATGCATTAAATATAAGCATTAAATATAATCAACGTTTTCCCGCTAAATGTTACCAAAAGGTTACCACTAAGTTGATGCCCAGAACCACCTCTCTACTCCTCCCACCTTTCTCTCCTCTAGCAACCCTGCGTTACAAACCCTTAAACCTTCATTCTGATACACCCATATCAAACAGTATTATCACCCAACAACGGTATCTCCCCGGGCCTTCACCTTCAAAATCTGCTTCCGTGTACACCTCCCAGTTGAATTTCACGCATCCACGTACTGCGTATTCTCCTAGATATGCGCTTTAAACACCCATACTCTATCACCGCCCACCTTTTAGTAACTGCCTCTATTAACCCTATATTTCCCTAATCCATTCTACATACAGCAGCTGCTTTACCTTCTAAATACTTTGATGGTAGTTTATGGTTCGTTTGAAGTGCCAACCTTATTTCTCTCTAATTACCTCCCTTCTTTCTTCTTTCATAAACCAGATCACAACAAAACCGACCCCACTCCTCTAAGTCTGTCGTCCGTAGTGTTACTGAAACTAGATTACTACATATCCCAAAATCCACTGCGTGTACCAACATAAAATATGTCAATGAGTTGTTTATCAAGCAGTTTGATTTACACTTTCACAAGCATGATTCATACAATCTCCCCGCGCATCAAACCTAACTGCCCCGCCCACCTAAAATGACAATTACCACGTTAATTATATTAATCCTACGTTTCATATTAACAGCGTGATGTTAACCAAAACAATGTACAAATTCAAATTCATCATTGTACATGCTACTATGCTTGTTATCGCAACAAATGTAGGTCGAAACACAGTCCTCCATGTTTTAAAACTGCATAGTTCAAAGAATCAATTGAATAGGAAAACGTTCTTTCACTGGTCTCTCATGTGACGGCGTCAATTTCTTTTGTTCATCACTGTAATCGATGGGTGCAACTCGTTGACGGGCAGATAATAATATATGCAAATGAGAATGAGTTTGACAGAGTGCACACCAGTCTTTAATTTTTATGAATTCTTATTCCTCCTTTATATCTGATTGCGTGCAAGCCCGAATTCGTGGTCTGCCCTAACCACGTGAATAATTGAACATGTTGAAATGGGGCAACGTGTCACCCCAATGTCAGACGCACAGCATTATACAAGCATAACTCTGATGCCAAAAGTTAATCCAATTTCATCATGTTTATTCCTTTTTAAATTCCACTTTTAAGTCCGTTTTACATCCGTTGTCCTCTTGTCACATGAGAGACATCTTATGTATTTATACTGTATCCTTAACAAGCTGCAGACGTGCCAATCCAGGCCTTAAACTGTAGTGCGGAGTTATACATAAGCAATCCACATTCATTAATCCTGATCACCCAATGCATTTCGGGCCTATTCCTGGCCCTTCGTCAGGGGTACTCTACAATTTAAAAACATTGTTGTAAAACAGTGTATTCCAATCGGTGCAGCATGTTAATAAGTGCGCTAGATAAAGATATGCTTGCCTTATATGCATTAAATATAAGCATTAAATATAATCAACGTTTTCCCGCTAAATGTTACCAAAGGTTACCACTAAGTTGATGCCCAGAACCACCTCTCTACTCCTCCCACCTTTCTCTCCTCTAGCAACCCTGCGTTACAAACCCTTAAACCTTCATTCTGATACACCCATATCAAACAGTATTATCACCCAACAACGGTATCTCCCGGGCCTTCACCTTCAAAATCTGCTTCCGTGTACACCTCCCAGTTGAATTTCACGCATCCACGTACTGCGTATTCTCCTAGATATGCGCTTTAAACACCCATACTCTATCACCGCCCACCTTTTAGTAACTGCCTCTATTAACCCTATATTTCCCTAATCCATTCTACATACAGCAGCTGCTTTACCTTCTAAATACTTTGATGGTAGTTTATGGTTCGTTTGAAGTGCCAACCTTATTTCTCTCTAATTACCTCCCTTCTTTCTTCTTTCATAAACCAGATCACAACAAAACCGACCCCACTCCTCTAAGTCTGTCGTCCGTAGTGTTACTGAAACTAGATTACTACATATCCCAAAATCCACTGCGTGTACCAACATAAAATATGTCAATGAGTTGTTTATCAAGCAGTTTGATTTACACTTTCACAAGCATGATTCATACAATCTCCCCGCGCATCAAACCTAACTGCCCCGCCCACCCTAAAATGACAATTACCACGTTAATTATATTAATCCTACGTTTCATATTAACAGCGTGATGTTAACCAAAACAAATAGTTAACCTCGCAACAAATGTAGGTTCGAAACACAGGACTGTGTTTCGACCTACATTTGTTGCGATAACAAGCATAGTAGCATGTACAATGATGAATTTGAATTTGTACATTGTTTTGGTTAACATCACGCTGTTAATATGAAACGTAGGATTAATATAATTAACGTGGTAATTGTCATTTTAGGGTGGGCGGGGCAGTTAGGTTTGATGCGCGGGAGATTGTATGAATCATGCTTGTGAAAGTGTAAATCAAACTGCTTGATAAACAACTCATTGACATATTTTATGTTGGTACACGCAGTGGATTTTGGGATATGTAGTAATCTAGTTTCAGTAACACTACGGACGACAGACTTAGAGGAGTGGGGTCGGTTTTGTTGTGATCTGGTTTATGAAAGAAGAAAGAAGGGAGGTAATTAGAGAGAAATAAGGTTGGCACTTCAAACGAACCATAAACTACCATCAAAGTATTTAGAAGGTAAAGCAGCTGCTGTATGTAGAATGGATTAGGGAAATATAGGGTTAATAGAGGCAGTTACTAAAAGGTGGGCGGTGATAGAGTATGGGTGTTTAAAGCGCATATCTAGGAGAATACGCAGTACGTGGATGCGTGAAATTCAACTGGGAGGTGTACACGGAAGCAGATTTTGAAGGTGAAGGCCCGGGAGATACCGTTGTTGGGTGATAATACTGTTTGATATGGGTGTATCAGAATGAAGGTTTAAGGGTTTGTAACGCAGGGTTGCTAGAGGAGAGAAAGGTGGGAGGAGTAGAGAGGTGGTTCTGGGCATCAACTTAGTGGTAACCTTTTGGTAACATTTAGCGGGAAAACGTTGATTATATTTAATGCTTATATTTAATGCATATAAGGCAAGCATATCTTTATCTAGCGCACTTATTAACATGCTGCACCGATTGGAATACACTGTTTTACAACAATGTTTTTAAATTGTAGAGTACCCCTGACGAAGGGCCAGGAATAGGCCCGAAATGCATTGGGTGATCAGGATTAATGAATGTGGATTGCTTATGTATAACTCCGCACTACAGTTTAAGGCCTGGATTGGCACGTCTGCAGCTTGTTAAGGATACAGTATAAATACATAAGATGTCTCTCATGTGACAAGAGGACAACGGATGTAAAACGGACTTAAAAGTGGAATTTAAAAAGGAATAAACATGATGAAATTGGATTAACTTTTGGCATCAGAGTTATGCTTGTATAATGCTGTGCGTCTGACATTGGGGTGACACGTTGCCCCATTTCAACATGTTCAATTATTCACGTGGTTAGGGCAGACCACGAATTCGGGCTTGCACGCAATCAGATATAAAGGAGGAATAAGAATTCATAAAAATTAAAGACTGGTGTGCACTCTGTCAAACTCATTCTCATTTGCATATATTATTATCTGCCCGTCAACGAGTTGCACCCATCGATTACAGTGATGAACAAAAGAAATTGACGCCGTCACATGAGAGACCAGTGAAAGAACGTTTTCCTATTCAATTGATTCTTTGAACTATGCAGTTTTAAAACATGGAGGACTGTGTTTCGACCTACATTTGTTGCGATAACAAGCATAGTAGCATGTACAATGATGAATTTGAATTTGTACATTGTTTTGGTTAACATCACGCTGTTAATATGAAACGTAGGATTAATATAATTAACGTGGTAATTGTCATTTTAGGGTGGGCGGGGCAGTTAGGTTTGATGCGCGGGAGATTGTATGAATCATGCTTGTGAAAGTGTAAATCAAACTGCTTGATAAACAACTCATTGACATATTTTATGTTGGTACACGCAGTGGATTTTGGGATATGTAGTAATCTAGTTTCAGTAACACTACGGACGACAGACTTAGAGGAGTGGGGTCGGTTTTGTTGTGATCTGGTTTATGAAAGAAGAAAGAAGGGAGGTAATTAGAGAGAAATAAGGTTGGCACTTCAAACGAACCATAAACTACCATCAAAGTATTTAGAAGGTAAAGCAGCTGCTGTATGTAGAATGGATTAGGGAAATATAGGGTTAATAGAGGCAGTTACTAAAAGGTGGGCGGTGATAGAGTATGGGTGTTTAAAGCGCATATCTAGGAGAATACGCAGTACGTGGATGCGTGAAATTCAACTGGGAGGTGTACACGGAAGCAGATTTTGAAGGTGAAGGCCCGGGGAGATACCGTTGTTGGGTGATAATACTGTTTGATATGGGTGTATCAGAATGAAGGTTTAAGGGTTTGTAACGCAGGGTTGCTAGAGGAGAGAAAGGTGGGAGGAGTAGAGAGGTGGTTCTGGGCATCAACTTAGTGGTAACCTTTTGGTAACATTTAGCGGGAAAACGTTGATTATATTTAATGCTTATATTTAATGCATATAAGGCAAGCATATCTTTATCTAGCGCACTTATTAACATGCTGCACCGATTGGAATACACTGTTTTACAACAATGTTTTTAAATTGTAGAGTACCCCTGACGAAGGGCCAGGAATAGGCCCGAAATGCATTGGGTGATCAGGATTAATGAATGTGGATTGCTTATGTATAACTCCGCACTACAGTTTAAGGCCTGGATTGGCACGTCTGCAGCTTGTTAAGGATACAGTATAAATACATAAGATGTCTCTCATGTGACAAGAGGACAACGGATGTAAAACGGACTTAAAAGTGGAATTTAAAAGGAATAAACATGATGAAATTGGATTAACTTTTGGCATCAGAGTTATGCTTGTATAATGCTGTGCGTCTGACATTGGGGTGACACGTTGCCCCATTTCAACATGTTCAATTATTCACGTGGTTAGGGCAGACCACGAATTCGGGCTTGCACGCAATCAGATATAAAGGAGGAATAAGAATTCATAAAAATTAAAGACTGGTGTGCACTCTGTCAAACTCATTCTCATTTGCATAATGATGTCCTCACCATGTGGGCACTCCCTGACAAAGTTTGGTGGCCAGTCCTTTTCTGCTAGAAGTATATCATAACCCTTTGAAAGTTTCTCCCAAAAGAGTATTTTCACTTTTCTTGGTATGTCTCCATCCATTCGGAGTGTTATTTCATATAACTTTTGTGGAGTACTAACCCTGGTGGCTACAGTCTCTACTGTGATGTACTCATTCAAGTCCACTATCTCCAGAAGTTCCTTCAGGTTCTGGCGAGCTATTGTTACTTCTGCTGCACTGTCCAGCATTGTCTGAGCCCATTCTCCGTTCTTGAGCTGTGTTCTCAGTATTCTCGGCATGTCTAATCTTCATACCTGCTACCTTCTTTTTTGTGAATTGAGGTTTTGATTTATTTTTCTGAATGTGTTTGTCGTCTTTGGATTTCACGCGTTCTTCTCTGTGTTCTGACCGTCCTCTTCTTTCTGATGTCTGTGACGATATCTTAAAGGTACGAGAGGAACGTGTATCAGTATCTTGATACCTGTCAGGTTTTCTTAAATTATCCCTATTCCTGAGATTATACCTCCTTTCAGAGGGCTCCTTTTGAGGAGACCTACCTCGGGATTGTGAACGTCTCTCTTTTGAATTTTGTTTATTAGTTTCCCACTTCTTTTTAGAAGATGTAGGATTTTGTTTAATAGAGTCCTTCTCAGGACTTACAGATAGTTTTGTCTTCAAAGGTTTTCCACCCAAACTATCTCTGCCTAATTCTACATAAGATTGTTCTATTATTCTGGGTAGTTCATGTTGATGTTCTGTAACATCAATTCCCTTAAGCGTTGGCGGATCGCCACTGATGCTGCCTCCCCTTTAATATTAGATAATATTATTGTTGAGACCTGGTCGAAGTCTTTCAGTCATTTCATACCTAAATTCAGAGAAGGTTCTGCCCCGTATTCGTTTTGAATTTGTTTCAGGACATCTGGTATTACTGCAATTGACGGAACACCATGTGTTTTAGTATAGATGGCAGCAAAAACTGCGCCCCAAGTGGTGCAATCTTCCAGTTGTGGTGTGATCCCCATTGGTAAACAGATTGTTAGGATTCTGTGTTTCTCATAAGGGCTAGTATTTGGAAATACTGCTTCGATTTGAGTAATTTTTTTAGCTATCCAGAATGGAATTTGCTCACGTTTTGTGGGCATTTTACCCATGACTGCGTGTAAAGTCTGTGGAGTAATTTTTTGTGTATTCCCCTGTTGAGGGGTTTGATTTGGAATGGTCATTGGTGGTTGGACTGTGAAAGTCCGCATGACATATTGGACTAATTGTCTGTAAATTTTTATTAACTCTTGTAGTTGAGTAAGTAATTCCTCGTCTGACATTACATCGATGTCAGGATGAGGTGTGTAGCCGGCTAGAATCGGCCATGTTGCTCCTGGTCTACCTAGTGGACCGAGCCTGGTAATGTTTTTGTGATGTTTTAGGGCGCCTTTAAACCAGAGATTATGCTCCTGGTATGTGAGTGGAATTTCAATATCCTTGAAAGGAATATATTCCTCTGGTGGTTCATCTTCTTTAAAGAAGTGAAACAGTTTTGTTATTGGATTTGAATCTGGGAATACTATCCATGAATAGAATACCTCTGTCTGAAAGGATTTGTGTGCCTCTATCATGAAAACTGCTCTACCACCTCTTGGTGGTAGGCCGTGTTTTATAATTTTTAGAGGGATGGCTCTCCTTAAGTTTTGAGGGATGTTTATAACACCCTCATCGGTTTCATTTAAACCTGTAAAATTGAAAGCTGTTACGACTCGGTCAGCCGCAGCTACACCGTCCTCGGTGCCATTATCCCCGTGTATGGACATTTGTTTTTTGAAAAATGTAGACCAAGTTTCAAGGAAACAAAAGATAAGGTGCACAATATTTTGGAACACTGTATCCTTCAACGTTGAACAAACCAAACAGCTAATCTATAGGTTTTTAGTCCTATTTAGCTTTTGCGGATATTTAACCCTACCTACTCCAGACGTCCTATGGAGTATGTGAGTAGGGGTCTCTGAGAGAAAAGCACGACTGAGTTACTCAGTATCTAGCGTTAAATTAGTGCCTCACCAAACCGTTGGGCGCCATGTAGTGTAGTTCCTATTTCCCTAATAGGCTCTGCGCATTGGAATAATATACCCTATAGATTCGACATAGGACTGAGGTCAGTATGTCCCTATCGAGTATATTAAACTTAATTACTTTGTGCCAGCTAACTCAGAGGCCACTAGAAACTCCTTGTAAACAAGAAGGGAGTAGTTTCTGGCAACCGCATAAACATGACAACTTTGTTTCCCTTTAGAATCGGAACACTCTCAGAATCGTGGAAACAATAGATAACAGTTTTACTCAGCTAATCGTGCATGCTTAGTTTCTTCAGAGTTACACAGAAAGAATAGACGGGCATTTCAATAAAAAGGATTTATTGAACAGTCTTGTTTCTCGTGTAAGAGATATGAGCTGTTATGATCACAAGACAGTATGCGAGATATATAATGTAAGATGCTTCTCTAACTAGTTCTACCCCAGTGTACCTAACCTAGAATGAGAGAGGTGGGAATCTCCTTCCGGATCTCGAACTCTAACACCCCGCGAAGGGAGTCAGAACACTGGGAGCTGGATTCTCTGCGAGCAGGGATGACAGCGTCTCTTGTCAGTGCGTCAGGCCGGGACACGGGCTCCTCTAAAGTCGAGGTCTCCTCCTACTTGCTTGGGCAAGGGAAGGTATATTTATACCTGGTAGGTGCCTTGGAATGTTAGTATTGACGTAAAGTCGGGCAGAGGAAGATGTCAGGAATGAACCCTTAAGGTATAGCGGTTCATGCATAATAAATGAGTTCTTGGAGAAATCAATAATCCTGTGCTAGGGGAACTCCCAAGAGCTTAAGCGTCTGGTTTCTAAGAACTCGTTGTGACGTTAGGGTGGACGGATGTAAGTGACCATGCCTGTATTTGGACAGCATGGCTAATGCCTAAATAAGGACTGGGATCTTATGCCTATATAAGGGCAATGCGAATTGTGCCTATATAAGGACATGTTTCAGGAAAACCTATATACGAACACCTAAAGCGGAATACAACACCCCAAAACTGGTCCCAGGATGCTTGTTTCCAGTCCAGGGAGGACCTGGCCTGGCAGTGTGGGCTGGAATTTTCCCATGGGGAACAGGGTCAAGATTGATCTCCATGTGGTTGGGTCTGCACTGGAATGGCATGGGGAGCAAAAAAACGATAGATTTAGGCCCAGATCTCTGTACTTGGGTGAATGTTTGACATTGTGCAGCATTCTGTCCATCAATTGTTCTTTTTGCATTTATCACCCCGAGTGGGACGGGTATGCCCAGACGTGGGTCAAGTGCTCTCCATGCCACTGGAGTCAAGCTAGCCTGGCTGATGAGGGGTGATGCCCCGCCACCAGTCCCACAATGCTTGTTTCCAGTACAGGGAGGACCTGGCCTGGCAGTTCGGGCTGGACTGTTCCCATTGGGAACAGGGTCAAGACTGATTTGCATATGGCTGGGTCTGAACTGGAATGGCATGGGGAGCAAAAATACAATGGATTTAGTCCCAGATCTCTATACTGGGGTGAGTGTTTGACCTTGTGCAGCATTCTGTCTATCAATTGTTCTTTTTGCACTAGGTGACGCAGTGCCCTGGGGGTGTGCCCCATGAGCACTGCATCATCCGCGTACAGTAGTGTTGGGAGTGGCTTGCCTTTAATAATGGGTACATCTAAACTGGCACATGCTGAAAAGGAAGGAAGGTCATTATTATAAAGAAGAAATCAGAGAGGGGCCCTGCCTCACTCCACAATGAATGCCTATGCCTCCAGACAGCTCCCCCTGTGTGTTAATATGAACCCTTGCCCTAATGTAAGTAGGCGAGAATATGGACCAGCACAGCATCCAGGCCCCGTGCAATAAACATAAGCCACAGTTTAACCCTATTCACACAATCAAAGGTCCATGATAGGTCCATGATTGCTAAATAGAGGGGGATTGTTTGACTACCGTGTATTTCCCATGGACCAAGTTTAAATTGGGCACTGTTCTATTGCTCCTACGTTATGACTAAACCCATATTGGCATCAGTGTTAACACTGACTCATCATGCACCAAGTCCATGATCCTGTTGTAGATAGTTCTACCCAGTATTTTGGCTGTAGTATCAATTTGTGATATCGGCCGGTAAAAACCTGGGAGTGAGCGATTCCCTTTTTTAAGAATAGGCACTGTGATGGATAAGCCCCATGTACTAAGCAAAGGCAAGTTGGTGAGGCTATTAAAGACATTCGTGAGAAGAGGAGCCCAAAAGATAGCATTACTTTTTATGAAATCGAAGGGAACCCCATCGGGGCCCGGCGCCTTGCCACCAATGCTGTGATTAATGGCGTCTGCAATTTCCATTAATGTCGTCTGATAGTTTGACACAAGGCAAAGCTCTAAAGAAAAGGTGCCAGGAGATGATGGTGCTGCATATATTTTTCCAAAACGCTCCTCCAAATATTACTAATGATATGACATGAAATAGAGCTGGAAGGCTTGATATTACGCTTCAGTTCAGATACAGTGCACCAGAACGATTTACTATTGCCCAGCTGTGATGCCTGCAGTAGTATTTCCCAATGTGATAGAACTAACTCCTGCCATCGTTTAGTGGTATTTTTTTGCATATTGTTTATGCAGGGGGGCCACCAATACAGAGTCCCTGCGTTTAGACATCCGGGCTAGAAGGAGTGCCCTGTTTGCTGCTGGTCATTCAGTACTGAACCATCTTGGGGTATCAGGTGTAGACCTTATGGGCTTCAGGAAAGCCTTCCTGATCCCAGAGCAGACATCGGTGAAGGCTCCCACCACCTGAGAGCCATGGACATCCTCCAATAGGCACTACAGGCCTGATTACGAGTTTGGCAGTCTTGGAGTGGGCCGCCATGCCAGCGCCTCGCTCCAAGACACCCAAACTCGACTGCAGGCCTCCTGCCAGATTACAAATTATCTCGTGGTCTGTCCGGTGGTCCTTGGGCGTTTCCACATCGGTGCCTTTAAAAAGGCCCCGCAATGAGAACGCCAAAGCCCGTTCCTGCACGGCATGGACTATTAAGTCCATGCCATTCAGGAAAGGGGGTGACTGAACACAGGGGCACAACATATGGCCTTCTTCAGGCTCCCCATGGCCCCTTTGTTTCCTCACCGCCACAGTTTTCATGGCAGCCTCACTGTCTTGAAAACTGCGGTGGTGAGGAAACTCCTAATATGCTCTGCGGTGCCGCAACAGCACCCCCAGCATATTAAGGCCTCTGACCGCCTCACCACCGCCACGGGATCTATAATCCCTGGCTGTTGCGGATGTCCTGTGGCTGTCCCACTGCTTTTATTCATGGTTGGACTGCCTGTCTGACGGTCCAGGGACTGCCACCAGGGGTTCGGCTGAACAGGGTCTCACATCCTCCCCACAAGCTTCAAATTATCAGTGGCAAGTTGCAAATGACAGGCCCCGATGTCCCTCCTAAGCTTTCCTTTATGCTGAGCTAATAGCGTACTTTCAATGGGGTTATGGTCACTGTAACTGGAGGGAACAACCATTCCATGTAGAAGTAAGTCCTCTAGATTACGGGTGATGAAAATGTAGTCTATTATTGAGGGGCTGCCTCTACCCCTAAACGTAGGAACCTCCCCACTAGACAAACTCGTGATGGCCAGTGCATTTGCCATATCAAGTGGGGCAAGTAATGAAATTAATTGGTGGGGGGGCATGGCACTAAATTTGAAGCCCCAAAATTGTTAGGAAGTCACATGTTGAAATCTCCAGCTAAGCAAAGATACATCATTTGGCCTGAAAGTGCTTGGTTACCCACTAATTTGGAGGTAAATTTAAAGAGAGGAGGAAATTTAGAATTTGGTATGCCACTAAAATCGTTATTATAAAAATTCACAACGTACAGGCTTAAAACAGTTTTAACAACTAACATTTGGAAACTGCTGTTATGGTTTTGAAGTAGCCCCCTATAGCAGTGCTTATCCATATAGCCAGCCCCCCAAGCAGGCCCACTACGTGATGGAGTGGTAGGGATGTTAAAGCATTGATACCCATCAACCGATATGAGCAGTGTGTCCCATGTTTACTGGAATAAGATGATATCATAACCCTTAATAAAATTTAGCCAATCCAGTAAGTTGCTATTTGACCTGAGTCCAGCCACATTCCAGCTTAGAATTTTGAGCGACACATTTCTCCTATCCCCAATATTATTCATGCCCCCAACGTGGGACCCTGGGTTGGCACAGGCTGAATGTGATAGTGTGCCCTCATTAGGGGTAATAGATTGATGTCATACTAGCCTCCCATGCACACCCACTGCATCAGAGGTAGTAGTGGTGGTATGTGATGAGGGCGCGTCATTATAGCTAGCTACCTGCATGTCGCTAGTGAGCTCTCATGTTAACTGACACCTGCAGCACAGCACCTGGATACCCCCTGAGGTGATTAGCAGTGCTATACAAATACTACTTGATTGATTGATTAAGTGCATAGAACATGTTTGTGCAGAGGACACTGCAGTGTATGCTCCGCATATGAGTATGGATACCCTGAGAAAGAGCTAGCAGCCTATAATAATACCCACAGGGCAGAGTAACAACATTAGTTTCAGTAGGGCTGTTGAAATCCTTTGTGCACAGTATGTTGTGTACACTTGTGGGTACTTTAAAAGTTATAACACTGCAATCCCCCATGATATTTTTCTTGGAATGACCAAGCCAGCCTAACCTCCTCACCATTAAAATCTTGTTTGTGCCCCACATGTTGAAATGTTTATAAGTATGCAGCCAGTGGCCAGCCTTGTTCCATAGCTGGTCCCAATACTCCTGATGGCCTGCTCTTAAAGGGGAACCCCGGCCAAAATTAAAACATTTGGCCAGGCTGCAGGGGGGGAGCTCAAAATGTCTTGACAGGGGGCCAAAGCTGGACTGCCAATAATCCGATTAATTTGAGTCAGTAGTTTTCACAAAATGGCAGGCTGGAGTAGGCTGGGTAGAGATGTTAGAATTATCACCGGCCGGGCCCCCAGTCTAATGTTAGAGGTGGGACCTTGTGCCACCACCAAGGGCACTGAAGGGTTCTTGAATACGCCCTGCTGATCCATATTGGGGGGATTATTCGAGGATAATTGGCCATGTACAGGTAGGCCACCTCCCTCGTTCCTCGCATGTTCTATGGGTGCGTATTTAGGAGCACTGTACAATAGACCTTCAAGCCGATCCAGTCAGTATATGAGAGGCTTGAGCTTGCCCTCACGAATGTTACCAAATATCGCACATAGTGCTTCAAATGAGATAGGGTCAAATGATGGGGGATCACATGTCAGGCTAGCAGAGGACTGTGGTGGGGTCGGAGGGGCCGTCAGGGGCTGAATCCAAGAAAGTGTCTGGCTGCTGTTACTTAGAGTGGGGGGACTGTTTCCTTTTTGCCACCTTGTTTCTTCCCAATTGTCTTGTACGTTTGACCACTAACGCAGGGGAAGGCTGCAACGTTGGAGGGTTGCCCAGTTCAGATTCAGTCTCTGCGGTGTTGACTACAACAATACTGTTTCTGGGGTGGGCAGGGATTGACAGTTGACCAATGGTTGACTGACCCCCTTCCTCTGAGTAGAAGCTATTATCTAAATCGACGACAGCATCAAGAGGCCGAGTCGGCAGCACCCCATGGTCTAATGAAAGTCTACGCACCGTCAATTCAATTCAATGTAATTTGCAAAAATCCCAACAGTCCTATTAAGCATACTTTCAATAGTGACAGGGGGGTGTGTGGCAACAGCATTCCCTGCAACTTTGCGCTTCCCCAGAGTAATGAACAACAAGCTTCTCACTTTCTCACGAGTAGAGTTCCATGTGCCGCACGGGTCCACAGATCCACTTAATCCTTTTGGGGCGGAAATAAAAGAGGGGGGCCCAGCCTCGTCTGGCTGCGGATGGGTGCAGGCGGGGCTGCCTTTGGCCTAGGCCTTGCTCCGGGCATGGCCCGGGCGCGGTCCATGCCACTGGACTGCGGTGCGCTTTAAGCACAAGGGTATCAGGTGTTGATGGGGATTGTAGTTTTCCCCCAGCGATGTCTCCATGGTTCTACCTGGCTAAATCAGGTAATTTCACTTCTGCTCCCCATATTTCTAATTATTTAAACGCCATTCCTAAACCTAATTTTAAGGACATGGATTTTTTCCTGCTTGGAATCTGATATTACTCTTCAAGACATTACGGCAACTATCAAAAAATTAAAACCTCATAAATTCCCTGGTCCAGATGGGTTCACTTCTGAATTTTACTCTTACTACTCAACTCTTCTATTCCCCTGACTTCTTAAGCTTTCTCACTTTTTTGCTCATTCCCAAACTGTTTCTGGTGCTTTAAGGAAGCTCTTATTTGTCTAATACCCAAATAAAATAGAGATTCTCAATAATGTAAAAGTTATCACACCATTTCTCTAGTTAATGTCAACTATAAAATCTTCCTAAAATTCTAGCTCTCCAATTGGATCCCCTACTCCCCCATATAATAAGCCCAGAACAAGTTTGATTTATAAAAGGATGTTTCTCCTCCAATAATACTAAGGGCCTGATTACGATGTAACTCGGAAAGCCTCCGACCACAGGTTGGTGGCTTTCCAACTTACATCATGGGCTATTCATATCCGACAGCCTTATTACGATGAAGGCTGTCTGATTTGAAACCGGCCGGTCGGACCGACTGGCTTCCGATGGGCTCAAGAAACCCGAAGTCCAGTCGGAGGCCACTCATAATCCCCTATGTAAGGTGTTTACGCCGTGGGGATTATGATGTCAGTTTCCAAAAGGCTTTTCATGCCGGGCTTTCTGACATGAAAAGCCTGTCAGAAAGTGACTTTGGGGGCCCACAACAGGGCCCTCTTGCCACAGCGGCCTCTGGTTGGAGGCCTAGGGGCCTGTTAACTCCTGCACCACGTGGCAGGCAGCTGGTGCAGGGATTAACAAAAGCACCCCTTTCTCTATAGAGAAATGGGAGAGTGTGCCCCCACTATGCGCGGTCGCATCCTGATAATGCGGTCGGGACAACCTTTACCTTCAGACTTAGTCACTTTTTTTGAAGTCAAGATCCTCCAGCAGTTCAAGACTGGAAGCCATAAATTGAAGAGCTCAATGTAGCATGATACCTTTACTGTGAGGTCCCAGTGAACCAGTTTTCATGGCAGCAATAATCTGTGACTGGGATGACCAGGTTTTCTCACTTGCCTTGGGTACGACCTTGTTGGGCACATCTCAGCACCTTCTTTTGGTCCTTTCAAAGTGGAAAACTATGAAATTCCAACTTCTTTAAAGCTATGGAAAAGTTTCTCCTGGTCAGTCCTGCAGCCCCTAGTTCCTTAGAGCATGCTGCCAGGCACAGCCAGGTTGTGAGGTTGTGTGCATGATCCAGTCCTCTGTGGTCAGCTGGGCATTCTTCGAGTCAGGAGTTCTTCTGCTTTTCTTCCCTGAAAGAAGTAAAAAGAGGCCAACCACTTGACCCTGGGAGAGCCGTTCCAGATCCTGGTTGGCAGGAGGATTGAAGAGTCCTAGGGTTACCTTCAGTGAGTCCTCTTCTTCCACCATAATTCAGGAATCGTCTTCCAGAATGAACTTCTTATGCAGGTGGAGTCTTTCCAAATTCAGGAATGCTCTAAGGAGGTGGTAGGTGAGATGTCAGATTTTTCTTACACTAGTCAAAAATCTGGAGTGGCTATGCCGAAAAGGCAAATTTGCTAAATTACTGTTATTAATATAGAAATCAAAAAGACTGGTGCAAAACATAATTTGCAATACATTTTTAATGGAAATGCACTGTTGAAACTCTTTATCAATCTTGAGCTTGATACAGCATTGAGAATTTAGATCCTCCCGCTACTTCTTTGTCAATGAGTAGGACCCACGCACATCAATCAGAGAGAATGAAGGGACATGCGAAAGGAGTGAGAGAGAGAGACACACGCAAGTGTCACTCATCTGCTTCGATCAGCAAAGTTGTCAGGTTTAGCAGCAATGTGGACCTCGGTTACAGATAAACATATGATTATCGGTGACCCAGGAATCCATGCTGTAGGACGTGGATCCGTGGAGCTCCCGAGCACACTTCCCCGCTCCGCCAATAATCCTGGCTTATTCGCTCTGAAAGCTGCCCATGTCATGGGGGTATTGGCACCGTCCCAGTCTGTGCTCCTCCTGGAGCCGGTACGATCCGGAATACTGCCAATGGACCGTTGCCACAGCTCCCAGGAGGTCGCAACCGTGATCCTCAAAATGGCAGCTGTAGCACGGAGGAACAGATGTTTAAATTTTTCACACAAGTAGAAGATTTGAATCCTCCTGAGCTGAAAGTAGACCTTTTTCAGGGTCTGGACGGAAGCTTGAGCACTGAACTGCGAAGTATTCGTGCTGTTTTTAGCTGTTGCCAAAGTAATGGTTAGAACATACTTCTGTGCTTTATTCTAAACTTTGTAGATTGTGCCACTATGCCAAGATGTAGGACCATTTTGTGGACAATATTGAACTTAAAATATATATGCATGTGAGGTTTAGTGATGTGCATACATTGGATGTTTTAGGGCTGGCTTTCAACAGGTGAAATCAGCACTGGATGCCCCAGGGTCACTGGAAGAACTAGCGGCGGTGATTGAAACAGTCCCCATGGGGGAAACATTAGGGGTGGGCGGAGCTCATGGAGTTGCACTACGCGGAATTCCGCAGAGTTGCATAAAGACTCCGTGGAAATCCGCAGAGTTCTGCGAGCGGGCAGAGTTGCTCCACTCGCCCACCTCTGATTCTCTCACTACCCTTACAGACAGCATGCAACGGGAGCAACATGTTTTGTAGAGACCTCAAATGTGAAAAGCCTCAGCCCCCAGACAGTGTGTATGCAGGGCTGATAAAAAGTAACATATATACTTTTTACTTTATGCAACGGTGCCCCATACTGGCACAAACAAGACATAAACACCTTGGGCTCCGTTGTGAGTCGCCCAGAGCAATATCCAATATTGCGGGTGTTTACCACGTCCTCGGAGCAGGTGCTAAACATCAGCGGAAAACTCTCTGCCATCTGGCAATACCTGTGGAAAGAACCCAACAATTTCAGGTGCAGCAATTTTACCCCATTCCGAGTACTTTAAAAGGATAACGGGAAAAGTTATCTTGTTATCCCACTCTGTCATGGGGATTTTCAGCCAAAGTAATTCTTTCTTGCCCTGGTATCTCCCTTGAGGGGCAGATACATTTGGGCTAATATTTTTCCAGTTTTGCTAGAAATTCTGGCTGAAAATGTCACACCTGCTGTTATGGAACCACTTGGCAGTACTAAGCGTCTAGCCTACCATAGTTTGAGAAAGCATTAATATTTGTAAAAAATAAAATCGCCATCAAGACAAAGAATCCAGACACTAGCAGTTTTCGGATGGTGAAAATACATGGAAGTATTTAAAGTTCACTGACAACATGCACATGATGTAGAGCGCTACATAAGTGGCAAATGATTAAGTTTCACATTTTCAACCAGTACTTCCTTTTCTACAGCAGAAAGCATTTAAAAATACAATTGTGCTAATCTGTTCCCGCTTTGATGCTGATTTCCATTGATTGTGTCAGTTTGTGGTATGCTAATCTCAGGTAATCATGTACAAAACAGTGTTGTGCCATAAAGCAAGCTGCATAACAGGCAGTGACACTTCAGTGCTTATACAGATAAGCGCCGGGAACACACACAGCCAAGCGACTTGAGCTGTGTTCTGTTTGGTGGTCCACGATACTACACATAAGCTCCCATCCTACCTTCTGTTCAACAGGTGTTGTTGCTCCCCATCCCCCACCAGTCTGCTGCTCCCCACTGGCCCCAGCATGATCACGCCTCCCCCCTCCTGCCTAAACCTGATCTCCAGGATGTGCTCTTGCAGTGTGTATTTACACCTCCCTGCGTCCCGCCCATTAACATTTTTCTCTGAAGTGATTACTTACTTAGCTTGTGCTCCTGTAGAGGACAGGAACTTCACTGATGTTGTGAGCCATGTCTAACTCTGCCAGTGCAGGGTGAAGCCTCCGGTCTGCAAGCTCCAAGTCAGTACCAGACAACGAGAAGCCGGCTCCTGTGGGGGGTGTTGCAAGTACGGATGTTGATGACGAAAGTCATCGATTACGGTTCACTCGCCAGTTTCCGCTAGGCAACAGCACCAGAAAAAATGCAGAGTGGGAACAGCGGCTGACGGTGCCCTGGCCGCTCTTGCTCGATGTGATCCAAGATGCCTGCTGGTTGGGCCTCCCTTGGTCTCTCTAGTGCTCATTTCATGCTCCCTCATGTGCATCTTGAGCACTATGTGCCTGTCTCTTGCATGGTGCTCCTCACACTGCATATTCGGGTAAGTGCAGGTTGTGCTCGCTGGGTCTCTCTCGCGTGCTCGCTCTGTGCGCACTCTGTGCTCGCTCTCCCCTCGGCCTCTGCCTACTGGACTGAACTGCAGTCTGCAGAGCGCCGTGCCCATAATTATCTGTGCAGGAAGAGTGAAGATGTAATGTGTGGTGGTGTCGGACTGCCAGCAAACTCCGCTATGCGGTGTAGGCAGAGTTTTTGCCAAACTCCGCCCTCCAAGTGAAGTGCGGAGTGACAAAACCTCCATGAACTCCGCTGGCAGAGCAGAGTTTATCGCCCACCGCTAGAAAACATCTGGCCCCGATGCACTCCCAGTTGAATTTTGTGCGGCTAGCCCCGAGACCACTTCACTGGTTTTTGGAGGCGTTCGACTCCGGATTCTCTCTCAATCTATACAAGAGGCTCTAATAGTGGTGCTGCTAAAACATGACAGGGACCCCACCAATGTTTGATCATATCACCCACTGTCATTGATAAACACTGATGGTCAAATCCTGGGGAAACTATTGGCATTGCACATTCAACAACATTTCCCACTGCTGTTATATAGACCAGTGCGGTTTCATACCTGGCCACAACACATCGCTGGACCTCCGCCGGTTGTTCCATGTAATGGACCAAATGACACACGAAGAGGGCACCCCGGTCTTCCTCTTTACAGACATTGAGATAGCGTTCAACACTATCCTTTGACCCTACCTGTTTGCAGTTCTCCGGGCATTTAGAATCAGCCCCAAAATCCTGTGCTGTATTAACGATTTAAATAGTTATCCTATGGTGAGGGTTTTGCTTTGTTGTATCTCTGCGATCCAGAGTTCCATGGGAACTTGATACATTCAGATACCAGGGGATTCACATCTACAAAGATGAAACCCGGCTATATATAGGCAACCTCGGTTGAGCCTTGACTAGTGCCCAACAGTTCATGCCCTTCTGGTGTGCATTACCACTATCACCTATGAGCTGGATCACCATATCCAAAATGCTGATATTACCTAAAGTGCTCTACTATTTTATGTTGCTACCTCTTTTGCTGCTTGTTAGACCTGGCATCCTTGGAGTGGGTCTCCCTTCCATTTTTTCGTAATGCCTCCACTGTTGCCGATATGTTTTTGCTGGACTAGATGCTCAGGGGCACTTTGCCGCTGCTAATCAGTGCCAAAGTGCAAGTGCTCCCTATCGTTAATTGATATATGTATTAGTGACTCCATGATTGGATGATTGGTTTACTTGTCAGTCCCTAGTACAGTGCACTCAGTGTGCCCAGGGCTTGTAAATCCAATGCCGCTGGTGGGCTTGCAGCACTGGTTGTGCCACCCACAGAAGCGGCTTGTAAAATGTGTCTCAGGCCTGCCATCGCAGAGCCTGTGTGCAGCCTAGGGCTGCCATGTCGACTTGGTGAGTACACCCACTTACCAGTCCCTAAACCTTCCCTTTACTGCATGTTGGTCACCCCTAAAGTAGGCCCTAGGGCAGGGTGCATTGTAAGTATAAGGTAGGACATGCCCTGGTGTGTGTGGCATGTCCTAATAGTGAATTACAGCCATTTTCGTTTTTCACTATTGCAAGGCTACCTGCTCCCCATAGGCCAGAATGGGCAGACTGACTATTACACCTTATAGTCAGAACTAACCCAGGGAACATGGTAGAAAAACGAATTTAGTATGCCTGAACTCAGGATGATAAAATACATCTTTTAGTGAAGTTGGTTTTAACATTCTGTGTTTGAAAATACCACTTTTAGAAAGTGGGTATTTTCTTGCCTAACTATCCAAGCCTGCCTCTGCTAGGTTGTGTATTCCTTGTCTGGAGATTGAGTGACAGGGGCTGGGGGTGGCTACAGGAGACAGGGTGAGTCAGCGCAGGGCTGAATAGAAAGATCTGCATCCAGAGTGGAGGGAGGAGTTGCACCTGGGTCTGAATAGGGCTGTGCCTGCCTTCCACAATGCTGGCTCCACCTCCTGCCGGGCGGCTGAGCACTCTGCCCCACATTCTGAAAGGAAAGAAGGAGTCAGAAAAACAAAGTGCTCCAGGACTGACCAGAACTGGTTTTGGACTAGGCAGAGGCCTCTCTGCCTCCAGAGAACAAAGAGAATCAGGGTATAAGAGGGGCACCCAGACCCCAGGAAAATTAGATCACTTTTGGGAAACAAGAAGAAACCTTTGCTGAGGAGCGGAACCAAGAAGAAACTGAGGAGAGACTATCCCTAAGCCTGAAGTGCTGCTTGGGGGATTGGCCTGCAGTGGTTTGCCTGACTGCCAAAGAAAGGAGAAAGGAACTTTTGCTTTGCTGTGACTTTCATCAACTTGTGAAGGATCTCCAAGGGCTTGGAAGAGAGCTTGCCCCCTGACCGAAGTCCCAGGACCATTGGACTTCACCCCCTTTGTGAATTGCTGCTGGAAACTCTGTTTCAGTGGCTGCAGAGGTAGGGAGCTGTGACCGACTCTCACGACCGACTCGGTGTCCTGTAAGCACCGCATCGAAGCACCGTCTCGCCCTGCAACGCACGGCCCTGGTCTCACCGACTCCGTCAACGAGCCGCTGCCTGCACCGCATCGAGGGACAACGCGTCCTGCAACGCTTCGCTACGCCGAATCGAACTGGTCCGACCGACACGGTCACTGCTGCTGAGTTCGAGTCCTGTGACCGCACCGGAGTTGGGCACCGCTCGCACGCTTTGCGACGCACCGCCCGACTCGCACCGCTGTCCGGACTGATCAACGCCAGCTCCTGAATCCGGCTCCGTCGCCGCACCGCAACCTGCCAGCACCGCATCGAAGCACCGTCTCGCCCTGCAACGCACGGCCCTGGTCTCACCGACTCCGTCTCGACGACGTCAACGAGCCGCTGCCTGCACCGCATCGAGGGACAACGCGTCCTGCAACGCTTCCATTTTTGCATCGCGACCGCGACGAACAGCCATCCGGCTCGCACGCCCGTGCCTGCCGCTTCAAGTAAAAGGTACTGTGACCGAGTCTGTCTACGCTGTGTTGGCCCGTCTCGACGCGGTCAGCTGGATTTGTTAGACTCTGTTTGTTCTCGACATCGCCGTAGCCGGAGGAGGCTACCGACTCGCACAGAACCTTGAATTAAGCCTTTTTGATCAGAACTAAGTATTCTTAACAGTATTGTGGATTATTTTTGTCGTTTATGGTCTTGTGATAACTCTATATAAAGTATACCTATTTTTATAAATATATAACCTGTGTGGTGTCCGTTTGTAGTGTTGTCACTTGATTACTGTATGTGTTCACAAATGCTTTACACACTGCCTCTGAACTAAGCCTGTCTGCTCGTGCCAAGCTACCAAGAGGGTGAGCAGGGGTTATTTCAGGAGTGTACCTACTTTCCCTGACTAGACTCAAGGGTCCCTATTTGGACAAAGGTACATACCTCTGCCAACTAGAGACCCCCAAATCTAACATTGGTGGTCAGCGGTGAGGATTCTGGACTTGCATTTGTGACTCATGTACAGTGATTGGTGAACACTACTTAGTGAGTGCAGACCAAAACGCAACCACATACTTTTATAGCATTTTTTCTGGGATTTCCTATTTTTGCAAATGCCAAGTTCAGTCACTATGGAGAAACCAGCATCAGTAGCCTCTGTTGAGTGTGATTGGGAAGAAGAGAGGCTAGAATGCTACACCCTTAAGCAGCTCAGGCAATTCTGCAAAAAGTTTAAAGTTTCCATGACCGGACTCTCCAGGAAGGAGGACCTCCAAAAGGCGCTAAGGGCCTGGGTCGAATCAAGGAGTGCCCCTGTGGAGGGGGCTGAGAATGCAGAAGGGCAGCTGGAGGGGCTATTGGGTCTAGGGGATAAAAGACCACCTTCCCCAGTAGGTAGCAGTGTTTCTGCCAGAGGACTGTCTCCAGAGGAGTTGGAGGACAGGAAGGAGAGTAGGATGCACGAAATGCAGATGACCAAGCTCAAGCTGAATGGGCAGTTAGAATTCGAAATGCAAACTAGGAAATTGGCCCTAGAGGAAAAGAAAATGCAGTTTGAACATGAGAAAGTTTTGAGGGAGTTGGAATTGAAGGCCAAGAGCTTAGAGATTACTCCCTCTGGTGGCAGTGTACCGCCTGTGCCTGTTGAAGCTAGGGTGTATATTCCAAAAGATGTGGTTAAGGAATTTTTTAAAAATGATGACATTGGGCAGTGGTTCAAAGCCTATGAGGTAGCCATGTCTTCCCACCGGGTCCCTGAGAAGGATTGGGGAGCGGGGTTGTGGGGACGGTTCCTCAGTGAAGGGCGGGATACCTTGTTGGATTTGCCCTCTGAAGTCTATAATTCGTACAGCCACATGAAGGATGCCTTAATGACTAGGTATGGTTTGACCCCTGAGCTTTATAGGCAAAGGTTCAGGAACTGTAGTAAGATTGAAAGCAGTACCTGGGTTGAATATGTGACCTTCTTTTGCAGAGCCTTGGATGGTTGGGTAAAGGGTAGCAAAGCGACTGATTTTCAGGCGCTCTTTGATTTAATTGCCTGGGAGCACTTGTCCGGTAATTGTTTTCCTGAGCTACGCCAGCACCTGATTGATAGTAAGCTGACTAACCCTAGGCAGCTTGCTGAGGAGGCGGACCGCTGGGTGAGTACCCGGGTCCACAAGGGTCACGTGGGAGACTCCGCCAAGGGTGGGCAGGGTCCCCAGCAGAAGAGTGGGGGGGACAAGGGTAAACAGAAGGAGTTCCATAAAGGGCCCCAAAGTAAACCCCAAGGGAACCAAGGGAAAGGTTCCCAGCCTCCCCCTGAGAAGAAGCCAGTGGCCCTGACAGGCCCCCTGTTCCCCAGGGACCACTGGTATGTTACAAGTGTGGCGCCCCTGGCCACAAGGCAAACGATCCTCGTTGCCCTTTGCATGGAAAACCAGCACCCACCAGTGCAGTCCCCCGGCAGTTGGCTAGTGTAGCCCTGGGGGAGGAGTTGGGTGCCCAAGGTGGGGGGATCCCACAGTGTTTTCCCTTGTCTCATTAGGAGACTCTGAGATGGTCCCTAGGACCCCGCTGCCTGAGAACACTAAGAAATACAGGCAGTGGGTGACCATCAATGGCCATAGGGTGGAGGCTCTGAGAGACACAGGAGCCAGTGTGACAGCTGTCAAGTGTCACCTGGTGTCTAAAGAGCAGGTTATCCCTGATGCATTCTATCCGGTTGTTGCCGCTGACAACACAGAGAGTCACTGCAAGGTGGCTCAGGTTCCCTTTGAGTGGGGGGGGTCTCGGGTACTCTTCAAGTAGCTGTGAGGCCAGCCATGCCTGTTGACTGTTTGTTAGGGAACGATTTGGAGAGCTCACCTTGGGCTAAGGTGGAGCGGAGTGCGCATTTAGAAATGTTGGGCTTGCCTGATTGGGCATGTGTGACCACCCGGTCAATGGCAGCTAAAGGTGTTCAAGAGGACCTGGAGCCTGAGAGGGAGGCCCAGGTGCCTGCCGGAGAGAGAGGAGGCAGGGGCGCGGGAAACCGGCCCCCGAAGTTCCCACGGTCCAGGAGGAGGCAGACCCTGAGGGGGATGCCCTGGAGCCTACAGGGGAACAGGTAGCTGAACTGGGGGACCTACCTGAGCTGACCCATTGGCAGCAAGAAGGAGGACCCTCCAGGGAAGAGTTCTGCGAGGAGCAGAACACATGCCCTTCTCTCGTGGGTCTGAGGCAACAGGCCACAGACCAGGCAGCAGGTGATCAGTCTGGATCACATTGGGTTTACTGGGAGAATGGTCTCCTGTATTCAGAGCCTAAGGTTGCTGAGCCTGGGTCAGCCCGTGTGCTGGTGGTACCCCAGTGCTTCAGAGCCTTCCTACTGGGGTTGGCTCATGATGTACCGTTAGCGGGACATCTGGGGCAGGACAAGACCTTTGACAGGCTTGTTACCCATTTCTATTGGCCCCAGATGCGCAGGAGTGCCGCCACTCACTGCAGGACATGCCAGACTTGCCAGGCAAGTGGAAAGAGTGGGAGGAAGCACAAGGCTCCTCTCCAGCCATTCCCTGTGGTCAGCACCCCCTTTGAACGGGTGGGTATTGACATTGTGGGGCCACTGGACCCCAAGACAGCCATGGGCAACAGGTTTATCCTGGTCTTGGTGGACCATGCCACCCGGTACCCTGAAGCCATCCCTCTGAGGACAGTGACGGCCCCCGTGGTGGGACGGGCACTGATGGGAATTTTCTCACGTGTGGGATTCCCTCAAGAGGTGGTGTCTGACAGAGGTACCAACTTCGTGTCCAAGTACATGAAGTCCCTGTGGCAGGAGTGCGGTGTAACTTACAAGTTCACCACTCCTTACCACCCTCAAGGAAATGGTCTGGTTGAGAGATTCAACCGGACCCTCAAGGGCATGATTATGGGTCTGGAAGAACCCATGAGGCGTAAATGGGACGTCCTCCTACCATGCCTGTTGTTTGCATACCGGGAGGTGCCACAGAAGTCTCTAGGGTTCAGTCCCTTTGAGCTCCTCTATGGACACCCGGTGCGAGGACCTCTGAGTTTGGTCAAGGAAGGCTGGGAGCAATCTCCCAGGAAACCTCCCCAGGATGTATACAGTTACATGCTGGCCTTCAGGAACCAGACTAGGCGTTTCAGAGAACTTGCTGAGGCAAATCTGGAAGCCAGCCAGGAGGAGATGAAGCGGTGGTACGACCAGAATGCCACTCTGGTAGAGCTTCAGCCTGGTCAGAAAGTGTGGGTCATGGCCCCTGTGGAGCCTTGTGCGCTCCAGGACAGGTGGACCGGCCCTTTTACGGTGGTGGAGCGCAAGAGTCCAGTTACCTATTTGGTGGACTTGCAGTCTCCCAGGAACCCCTTGCGGGTCCTGCATGTGAACCGCCTGAAGCCCCACTTGGAGAGGTCCCAAGTGGGCATGCTCTTAGCTACAGATGATGGAATGGAGGAGGAGACCGAGCCTCTTCCTGACCTCCTGTCAGCCCGAGAGCAAGATGGATCAGTGGAGGGAGTAAACCTCTCTACCTCCCTGACACCTGAGCAGCAGGGTGACTGTCGCCAACTGTTGGGACAGTTCCCTGACCTGTTCTCCCTGGTTCCCAGTGTCACTCATTGGTGCGTCCATGATGTGGACACTGGGGACAGTCTTCCTGTGAAGCACAAGGCTTACAGGGTGACTGACAGGGTCAGAGCCTGCATCAAGGAGGAGGTCTCCAAGATGTTTGCGCTAGGGGTGATTGAGTCCTCTAACAGCCCTTGGGCCAGCCCCGTGGTCTTGGTTCCAAAGGCTGCCGCGCCTGGTGCCACACCAGAACTCCGGTTCTGTGTGGACTACAGGGGACTCAATTCCGTCACCAGGACTGACGCCCACCCCATCCCCAGAGCTGATGAGCTCATAGATCGGTTAGGGGCTGCGCGGTACCTCAGCACGTTTGACTTAACGTCTGGGTACTGGCAGATCGCCTTGACTGATGGGGCAAAGAGAGGTCAGCATTCTCCACACCAGATGGGCACTACCAGTTCCGGGTGATGCCCTTTGGGATGAAGAATGCCCCTGCCACCTTTCAGAGGTTGGTCAACCAGGTGTTGGTTGGACTGGAGGATTTCAGTGCCGCCTACCTGGATGACATCGCAGTGTTCAGTTCCAGTTGGGAAGAACATCTGCGTCACCTCTGGGAAGTGTTGATGGCGCTGCGGAGAGCAGGCCTCACAATCAAGGCGAGTAAGTGCCAGATTGGGCAGGGTTCTGTGGTGTACTTGGGACACCAGGTTGGGAGCGGCCAGGTGGCGCCCCTCCAACCGAAAATTGATACCATTCTGGCTTGGGAGCCCCCCAAGACCCAGACAGAGGTGAGAGCCTTCCTAGGACTCACCGGGTATTACCGGAGATTCGTCAAGGGGTATGGCAGCATTGTTGCCCCCTTGACAGAGCTGACTTCCAAGAAGCAGCCCAGGAAAGTGATTTGGACTGACGCCTGTCAAAAAGCTTTTGACACCTTGAAGACTGCCATGTGCACGGCGCCTGTGCTCCAGGCACCCAACTTCTCCAATGAGTTCATTGTTCAGACCGACGCTTCAGAGCATGGTGTAGGGGCTGTTCTATCACAGATCAATGAGGAGGGCCTAGACCAACCTGTAGCCTTCATCAGTAGGAGGTTACTTCCCCGGGAACAGAGATGGAGTGCTATTGAGCGTGAGGCATTTGCTGTGGTCTGGGCACTGAAGAAGCTGAGACCATACCTGTTTGGGACTCACTTCCGGGTTCAGACAGACCACAGGCCCCTCAGATGGTTGATGCAGATGAGGGGTGAGAATCCAAAGCTGTTGAGGTGGTCCATTTCCCTACAGGGGATGGACTTTACGGTGGAACACCGCCCTGGTACAGAACACGCCAATGCTGATGGACTGTCCAGATTTTTCCGCCTTAGCGATGAGAACTCCCTAGGGGTAGGATAGTTCTCCCCACATTTCAGCTGGAGGGGACACGTGTTAGACCTGGCATCCTTGGCGTGGGTCTCCCTTCCATTTTTTCGTAATGCCTCCACTGTTGCCGATATGTTTTTGCTGGACTAGATGCTCAGGGGCACTTTGCCGCTGCTAATCAGTGCCAAAGTGCAAGTGCTCCCTATCGTTAATTGATATATGTATTAGTGACTCCATGATTGGATGATTGGTTTACTTGTCAGTCCCTAGTACAGTGCACTCAGTGTGCCCAGGGCTTGTAAATCCAATGCCGCTGGTGGGCTTGCAGCACTGGTTGTGCCACCCACAGAAGCGGCTTGTAAAATGTGTCTCAGGCCTGCCATCGCAGAGCCTGTGTGCAGCCTAGGGCTGCCATGTCGACTTGGTGAGTACACCCACTTACCAGTCCCTAAACCTTCCCTTTACTGCATGTTGGTCACCCCTAAAGTAGGCCCTAGGGCAGGGTGCATTGTAAGTATAAGGTAGGACATGCCCTGGTGTGTGTGGCATGTCCTAATAGTGAATTACAGCCATTTTCGTTTTTCACTATTGCAAGGCTACCTGCTCCCCATAGGCCAGAAGGGGCAGACTGACTATTACACCTTATAGTCAGAACTAACCCCGGGAACATGGTAGAAAAACGAATTTAGTATGCCTGAACTCAGGATGATAAAATACATCTTTTAGTGAAGTTGGTTTTAACATTCTGTGTTTGAAAATACCACTTTTAGAAAGTGGGTATTTTCTTGCCTAACTATCCAAGCCTGCCTCTGCTAGGTTGTGTATTCCTTGTCTGGAGATTGAGTGACAGGGGCTGGGGGTGGCTACAGGAGACAGGGTGAGTCAGCGCAGGGCTGAATAGAAAGATCTGCATCCAGAGTGGAGGGAGGAGTTGCACCTGGGTCTGAATAGGGCTGTGCCTGCCTTCCACAATGCTGGCTCCACCTCCTGCCGGGCGGCTGAGCACTCTGCCCCACATTCTGAAAGGAAAGAAGGAGTCAGAAAAACAAAGTGCTCCAGGACTGACCAGAACTGGTTTTGGACTAGGCAGAGGCCTCTCTGCCTCCAGAGAACAAAGAGAATCAGGGTATAAGAGGGGCACCCAGACCCCAGGAAAATTAGATCACTTTTGGGAAACAAGAAGAAACCTTTGCTGAGGAGCGGAACCAAGAAGAAACTGAGGAGAGACTATCCCTAAGCCTGAAGTGCTGCTTGGGGGATTGGCCTGCAGTGGTTTGCCTGACTGCCAAAGAAAGGAGAAAGGAACTTTTGCTTTGCTGTGACTTTCATCAACTTGTGAAGGATCTCCAAGGGCTTGGAAGAGAGCTTGCCCCCTGACCGAAGTCCCAGGACCATTGGACTTCACCCCCTTTGTGAATTGCTGCTGGAAACTCTGTTTCAGTGGCTGCAGAGGTAGGGAGCTGTGACCGACTCTCACGACCGACTCGGTGTCCTGTAAGCACCGCATCGAAGCACCGTCTCGCCCTGCAACGCACAGCCCTGGTCTCACCGACTCCGTCAACGAGCCGCTGCCTGCACCGCATCGAGGGACAACGCGTCCTGCAACGCTTCGCTACGCCGAATCGAACTGGTCCGACCGACACGGTCACTGCTGCTGAGTTCGAGTCCTGTGACCGCACCGGAGTTGGGCACCGCTCGCACGCTTTGCGACGCACCGCCCGACTCGCACCGCTGTCCGGACTGATCAACGCCAGCTCCTGAATCCGGCTTCGTCGCCGCACCGCAACCTGCCAGCACCGCATCGAAGCACCGTCTCGCCCTGCAACGCACGGCCCTGGTCTCACCGACTCCGTCTCGACGACGTCAACGAGCCGCTGCCTGCACCACATCGAGGGACAACGCGTCCTGCAACGCTTCCATTTTTGCATCGCGACCGCGACGAACAGCCATCCGGCTCGCATGCCCGTGCCTGCCGCTTCAAGTAAAAGGTACTGTGACCGAGTCTGTCTACGCTGTGTTGGCCCGTCTCGACGCGGTCAGCTGGATTTGTTAGACTCTGTTTGTTCTCGACATCGCCGTAGCCGGAGGAGGCTACCGACTCGCACAGAACCTTGAATTAAGCCTTTTTGATCAGAACTAAGTATTCTTAACAGTATTGTGGATTATTTTTGTCGTTTATGGTCTTGTGATAACTCTATATAAAGTATACCTATTTTTATAAATATATAACCTGTGTGGTGTCCGTTTGTAGTGTTGTCACTTGATTACTGTATGTGTTCACAAATGCTTTACACACTGCCTCTGAACTAAGCCTGTCTGCTCGTGCCAAGCTACCAAGAGGGTGAGCAGGGGTTATTTCAGGAGTGTACCTACTTTCCCTGACTAGACTCAAGGGTCCCTATTTGGACAAAGGTACATACCTCTGCCAACTAGAGACCCCCAAATCTAACACTGCTGATGTGATTTTTTTCAAGACCTGAACGTGTTGATCTGCCAACTGATCAGGAGTCCGGGTAGATGGAGGGTAGCACTCACTACACTGCAAGCTGGAGCTGTCACACATGATGGAGCCAATATCCCTTTTCAAGATGGTGACAGAGATGTCCTCCTTACCTGCCACGTCCCCTAGGTAGATACGTGTGGCGAAAGGATGTTGGCATCTACTAGAAACACGGTTTGTGGTCGGCAGAGGTATGCACTCTGTCCAAGCAGGAACCACAAATCTTGTCAGGGTAAGCTAGAGCCACACTAGGAGATAACCTTTGCTCACCCTCTGGTAGCTTGGCACAGAGCAGTCACTTAATCAATCAGGTTTCTTATAAAGCACGACTACTCACCTGCAAGGGTCTCAAGGTGCTAAGTGGGGGGGGGTGGATCTGCGGTTCAGTCAAAAAGCCAGGTCTTGAGGTCCTTCCTGAATTGCGGCATTGATGGTGATTGCCTGAGGTGCAGAGCAAAGGAGTTCCAGGTCTTCACAGCGAAGTAGAAGAAGGATCTTCCTTCTGCCGTGGTCTTGCAGATCCATGGGATGGTGGCCAGGGCCAGTTGGGTGAGGCAGAGATGTCTGGTGGAAGTGTAGAAGGAGAGGCGGTGGTTGAGTGGTTGAGGTATGTAGGTCTGGCGTTGTGGAGGGCTTTGTAGGTGTGCGTGAGGATCTTGAAGGTAATTCATTTGTTGATAGGTAGCCAGTGAAGGTCTCTCAAGTGGCAGGTTATGTGGCTGTGGCGTTGGAGGTTCAGGATGAGTCTGGCACAGGCATTCTGGATGTTCTGCAGTCTCTTTAAGAGTTTCTGGGTGATGCCGGCATAGAGTGCATTGCAGTAATCGAGCCTGTTGCTGTCGAACACATTGGTGACCATTTTCCTGGACTCTGTGGGAATCCACTTGAAGATCTTTCTAAGCAAGGGAAACGTGTGGAAGCAAGAGGACGAAACTGCTTTGATTTGGCAGCTCATTGAGATCGAGGAGGCCAGGATGATGCTGAGGTTTCATACGTGGTCCGTGGGTGTGGGGGGTCCCGAGCACTGTGGGCCACCAGGAGTCATCCCAGGCAGAGGGGGTGGAGCCCAGGATGAGTACTTTGGTCTTGTCTGAGTTAAGCTTGAGGCAGTTGTCCTTCATCCAGGTGGCGACTGCCTTCACCCTTTTGTGCAAGTTGCTCTTGGAAGCTGTGGGTTCATCTGTGAGGGAGAAAATCAGCTGGGTGGTGTTGGCGTAGGAGTCGATGTGGAGTCTGTGGTTTCTGACGATGGCTGCAAGCGGCCCATGTAGATGTTGAACAGAGTGGGGCTCAGGGAGGATCCCTGAAGAACTCCCCAACTGATCGTTGTGGGTTCTGAGTTGAACAGTGGAAGTCTGACTCTCCGTGTTCGGCCGGTGAGGAAGGAGCAGAACCATTCTAGGGCTTTGTCACGGATGCCGGCGTCGTGGAGTCTTGCGCAGAGGGTGTGGTGGGAGATGGTGTCGAAGGTGGCTTAGAGGTCCAGGAGGATGAGGGCAGCAGTTTCACTTCGGTCAAGGAGGGTGCAGATGTCATCTGTAGCGGCGAGGAGAGCAGCCTCAGTGCTGTGGTTGCTTCTGAAGTCCGATTGGGAGATGTCCAGGATGTGGTTTGTTTCGATGAACTTGGAGAGTTGGGCGTTGATGGCTTTCTCGATGACTTTGGTTAGGAAGGGGGGCAGAGAGATGGGTCTGTAGTTCTTGAGGTCCGTCTGGTTGGCAGAGGGTTTCTTCAGCAGAGGGTTGAACTCTGTGTGCTTCCAGTCTTCAGGGAAGGTGGCGGACTCAATGGAGCAGCGATGGTGTGGCAAAGTTTGGGTGCGATGAAGGTGCCAGCTCTGTTGAAGATGTGGTGAGGGCAGGGATTCAAGGGGGCTCCGGAGTGGATGCTCTTCAATACCCTGAGGGTGTCATCAGAGGTGAGGGTGGTCAAGTTGGGCAAGGTCTGCTAGTGTCTGGAGCCACTGGGTGCCGTGGTTGCGGGTGGGGTGGGTGGGTCTTGGGTTGCGAAGCTGCCGTAGATCTCCTTGATCTTGGAGTGGAAGAAGGTGGAGAGGTTGTTGCAGAGGTCTTGAGAGCGGGGAATGTCTGCTGTATCTGTGCTGGGTTTGGCAAATTCTTTGACCACGGCGAAGAGTTCTTTGCTGTTGTGTGCGTTGGCATTCCATTCCTGTATGGCTGCTTTCTTTGTTGTTCTGATGAGGTGGTGGTATGCAGTGACAGTGGTTTTGAAGGCTGCGTGGTCTGCCATGATCTTGCTGCTCCTCCATCTTTTCTCAAGCTGTCTGCAGGTGCGCCTAGACTGTTGGAGGGCGGGGGAGAACCAGCTGGCTTTCTTGGAGGGCTACTTGTTTGAGGGTTTCCTGAGGGGAGCCAGTGTGTTGGCGCAGTTGGAGATCCAATGGTGGAGGTTGCGTGCTGAGGTATTGGCGTCCGTGGGTGTCAGTGGTGGGGTTTTGCTGAGGGAGGTGGTGAGCTGGTCTTCGGTGACCCTGTTCCAGCTTCTGCGAGAGATCTCGGTGGGAGTGGTGGCGTACGGTAGGTTTGGTGAAGGAGAAGTGGACACAGTGGTAGTCGGTCTATTGTGGCTCAGAGGTGTAGCTGATGGAGATGTTGTTGCTTGCAGAGAAGATGGGGTTGCGCGTGTGTCCTGCTGAGTGGGTTGGAGTTGTGCCCAGTTGTTTGAGTCCAATGGTGGCGAGGTTCTCCAGAAGGGAGGTGTTGTGGTCGTCAATGTTGTCCAGGTAGAAATTGAGGTCGCCCTGGTAGATGCAGCCCATTGAGGCGAGAGCGTGGTGAGCGATGAAGTCGGCAGTAGCTTCGCTGAAGAGGGGGGCGGGGTCCGGGAGGTCTGTAGACGAGGGTGCCATGGAAGGTGGCATTCGAGTTGGACTGGATCTGGAAGTGGAGGTGCTCCATGTCGCATGCGTCGTCATCGGAGCTGGTTGTGAGGCGGAGGCTGTTTTTGTGCGATGGTGATGCCTCCTCCCGGTCAGTTGACGCAGTCCTTGTGGATGATTTTATAGCCTTCGGGGATGGCGGTTGCGATGTCCGGGGTTGAGGTGGGGTTCATCCAGGTTTCCGTAAAGTAGGCGACATCGGGGGAGATGGAGTTGAGCAGGTCCCAGATCTCCATTGCGTGTCTTTTGAGGGAGCAGGTGTTGAGTAGGATGCATCTGAGGTTGTCAGGTCCAGTTCTTGAGGGTTGTGCCGTCAATGGGTCTGGTGTGCGGAGGGAGGAAAAGGCACAGTTGCGGCAGGTGGACGGGTCTTGGGTGTCCTTCAGTGATGCGCGGTGAAAGGCGGTGAGCTATCCGGAGTTGAGTGCGTGGAGGGTGCTGGAGTCGCACCGGTGGATGGTCTGAGGACCACGGTCCGTGGCACTGGGCGCAGTTCCGGCACGGTTGGGCACAGACAGGTTTGCCTTTGGCGAGCCAGCGGGGCGGCCACAGTTAAGTAGTGTTTGGGGAGGGCTGGACAGCTGGGAGGCAGGCAGTGGGAAAGCTGCGCTGGAGGGGGCGGGCCGTGGGCGAAGGGCAGTGGAAGGGGCACAAAAAGGGAAAAAAGGCACAAAAAGAGGAGAAATAAGAGAAAGTGAAAAAAAGCAGTAACAGATCAAAGGAAGGTGAAAAAAGAGCAGAGGAACAAATAGGCAGGATGCAGAAAAACAAAGGGCAGAGAGCAGCAGCAGAGCAGAGATGCTCCCCACTGGACCACCAGTAATGAGGTGCAGGTGCCTGTAGGTGGAGGAGGGCCCCAAACTTAGAACCTGAAAGGGTCAGGGGGCAGCAGCTACCAGACGGAGCTGTGCGGCGGGGGAAGCAATTTACTGACAAGTGAGGCTTATCTGAAGAGGTAATGTATAAAGTATTTGTGCAACACACACACAGTAACTCAGTGAAACCACCACAAAAATACTCCACACAAGGTTAGAAAAATAGATATTAATTTTAGGAGGGAAACAAGACCTAAATGACAAAAATCCAATAAGTTATGAATAAGTTATGAATTTGTAAAGATTAATTCAAAATATAGTGCTTAGAGTCATAAAGCACCAACCGGGGACATCTGGTCGCACTGGACCAGGGTAATCCAAAGTTCAGGCAGACCGCAATGGATAGCAGGCCGGCTACAGGACTCATGCCAGTCCCGCTGAAAAAGTACCTTGGATGGAGAAAGCCTTGATGTCGAAGTCTCAATGAGAGGAGCAGGGGAGGCAATGCAATGTCGTCGATCCCGCAGGTAGACACGATGCTTTGGCTCCGATCCACGCAGTTGATGAAGGCTTCGTTGACAAATCCCTTTGCGATGAAGGCGATCCATCATTGTTGAGTCACGCAGTCTGTTGAAGTGATGTCATCTTGCAGCCGCTGTCTTAGCTTTGAAGAGAGTTGCATCGGTTTTAATCTGCGCAAAGTCATCAATGAGGGATTCTGCTGGATCAGCACAGAACAAGTCACTTCCAAAGACCCAGGACTGGGTTTGCACCACTTTGCAAGACAGGACTCACAGATGGCCAAATCCAGGTGGTATTGCAGGGTTGAAGGAAGTCTTTGATTGCCCTAAGACTTCAGAACAGGGGTCAAGCCAGCAAGCCCATGGAGTCACTCTGTGATTAAGTAAGATGTGTCCTGTCCTTTTCTCAAGCAGGGCAGAGGGCACCAAGTGGCAGAAAATCAGTTCTTCCAGAGCAGCAGTCCAGCAGAGTGGCAGTCCTTGTAGCAGCACAGCAGTCCTTCTTCCTGGTAGAGTTCTTCACAGGTCCAGTAGTGTACTGTCTTGGTGGGGTCAGGGACCCAGTACTTATACTCAGTTGTGCCTTTGAAATGGGGGTGACTTCAAAGAAGGGTCTTTGAAGTGGACAAAGTTCCTTTCTTCTCAGCCCTGCCTCCACATTATCAGTAGGGGGTGTGAAGTAGCCCTTTGTGTGGGGACAGGACACTACCTATTCAGTTGCAAGTGTCAGCTACTCCCTCCCCTCCTGCCCAGGAAAGGGCCATCAGAATGCAGATGTGTGCTCCGACACACTTAACCTTCCTGTGTTTGTGGCTTTCTAGAGGGAATGCACAAAGTGAAGCTGTCACCCACCCCAAACGTGTATTGGAGACAGACTATAGGCACACAGAGCAGTAAGAGCAAAGAAATGCCCACTTTCTAAAAGTGCAAAAAGAACAATTGATGGACAGAATGCAGAACAATGTCATACATTCACCCCAGTACAGAGATCTGGGCCTAAAGCCATCTTTTTTTGCTCACCATGCCATTCCAGTTTGAACCCAGCCATATGCAAATCAGTCTTGACCCTGCGCCCACTGGAAACAGCCCTGCCCGAACTGCTAGGCCAGGTCCTCCCTGGACTGGAAACAAGCATCCTAGGACTGGTTTCGGGGTTTCACCCCTCATCAGCCAGGATAGCTCGACTCCAGTGGCATGGAGAGCACGGGACCCACGTCTGGGCATACCCGTCCCACTCGGGGTGACAAATGCAAAAAGAACAATTGATGGACAGAATGCAGAACAATGTCATACATTCACCCCAGTACAGAGATATGGGCCTAAATCTATTGGTTTTTTTGCTCCCCGTGCCATTCTAGTTTGAACCCAGCCATATGCAAATCAGTCTTGACCCTGCGCCCAATGGGAAAAGTCCAGCCCGCACTGCCAGGCCAGGTCCTCCCTTGACTGGAAACAAGCATCTTAGGACTGGTTTCGAGGTTTAACCCCTCATCAGCCAGGATAGCTTGACTCCAGTGACATAGAGAGCACGGGACCCACGTCTGGGCATACCCGTCCCACTCGGGGTGTCAAATGTAAAAAAAACAATTGATGGACAATGCAGAACAATGTCATACATTCACCCCAGTACAGAGATCTGGGCCTAAATCCATTGATTTTTGCTCCCCATGCCATTCCAGTTTGAACCCAGCCATATGCAAATCAGTCTTGACCCTGCACCCAATGGGAACAGTCCAGCCCAAACTGCCAGGCCAGGTCCTCACTGGACTGGAAACAAGCATCATATGACCAGTTTCGGGGTTTCACCCCTCATCAGCCAGGATAGCTTGACTCCAGTGGCATAGAGAGCACAGGACCCACGTCTGGGCATACCCGCCCCACTCGGGGTGACAAATGCAAAAAGAACAATTGATGGGCAGAATGCAGAACAATGTCATACATTCACCCCAGCTCAGAGATCTGGGCCTCAATCCATCATTATTTTGTTTACCCTAAGTTGGCAGGGTATGCCCAGACGTGGTCCCTTGCTCACTTGCTCACTTTGCCACTGCATTCAAGCTAGCCTGGCTGATATGGGGTGTTACCCCAAAACCAGTCCCAGGATGCTTGTTTCCAGTTTAGGGAAGACCTGGCTTGGCAGTTCGGGCTGGACTGTTCCCATGAGGCACAGGGTCAATACTGATTTGCATATAGCTTGGTCTGAACTGAGGTGGCAAGGTGAGCTAAAGAACGATGATGGATTCAACCCAGATCTGTGACTGGGGGTGAGTGTCTGAAAAGTTTCAGCGCTCCGTCCATCATCTCCTTGTGTTCACTTTCTAAAAGTGGCATTTCTAGAATAGCAACCTTAAATCCAACTTTACTAGTAAAGAGGAATATCATTACCATTCCAGTGATATAAAGCATGACACAGCTACTCCTTTCTAATCAGGAATTACAGCTTAAAAGTGTATTATCGAATTCCCAATGTTAACCTATGAGAGGAGTAGGCCTCACAGTAGTGAAAAATGAATTTAGGAGTTTTTCACTACCAGGAAACACAAAACTTAAAAGTATATGTCCTACCCTTTACTTACACAGCACCCTGCCCTATGGGCTACCTAGGGCCTGCCTTAGGGGGTGACAGGTGTAATAAAAGGGGAGTTTAAGACTTGGCAAAGAGTTTTAAATGCCAAGTCGAAGTGGCAGTAAACTGAACGCACAGGCCCTGCAGTGGCAGGCCTGAGACAGGTTTGGAAGGCTACTTGTGTGGGTGGCACAATTAGTGCTATAGGCCCTCTAGTAGCATTTATTTTACAGGCCCTGGGTATATGGTATACCACTTTCCAAAGGATTTACAAGTAAATTAAATATGCCAATTGTGTATACCATGTTTAGGGGAGTAGCACATGCAGTTTAGCATTGGTCAGCAGTGGTAAAGTGCCCAGAGTCCTAAGGCCAACAAAAAAATACAGCAAAAGGAAGAGGTAAGCAGGTAAGACCTTTCTGGGAAGACCACCCTAAGGATGACAGGTCTAGCAGCGTTGCTATATGAAATGGGCTCAATTTAATGCACCACATGCACCAGAGATCCCACTCTGGCGCGCCTCACATTTTAAAACACTTACAAGGTACCACAAGAACCGAGTGTGGACAGACACAGGGGTGCGCATGGTGGGTGACTTGTTTTCTAACAGCACTTTGCACACTTTTGACACCTTGGCTGATAATTAGGAATTAGGGACTGACTACTTACTGACACACAAAGCACTTCTTTGTGCCATCAAAGACACATGGGGCAAGGGAGAGACTGAACCCCCTACAGATCAAATGTTGCAGGCCCTCCTCACACATGGAGCCAAAGGGAAGGCCATAACGGTTCTACACAACAACCTCGATCAGCTCAAATAGAAATGGGTGGAAACACTGGTAACTGTGCTCACAAACAATGAATGGGATAAAATATTAGGATACATCAGAAGCACAACAAGGAATCCCTGCTTCAAATACACTAAATTTAACTATCTATCTCCATTAAACAAATCTGACACCAGAGCTGGTGGCTAGGATGTTCCCAGGCGCATCGGACACTTGCCCACTCTGCTGATTGCACAGCGTGAACCTCATTCATATGGTGTAGACCTGCAATGCAATTGCATTCTAATGGGCACATCTCATCACCACGCTCCAAGCACTCACAGACAGACCACTCACTCCAGATATCAAGTCCTGCCTCTTCTGCCTCATTCCGCGCTCACCAAAACACAAATACACATCTAAGTTCATAGATATAGCATTGTCCCTAGCTAAATGTGCCATAGCCGTGACATGGAAGTCACAACACTACCAGACATCACTCAATGGCTGAAAGATGTAGCGAAATGGACCAGAGCCAAGATTGAATCATTCCGACAAACAATAGAGGGGCAACAAGGTGGGAATAATGCTTAACAATTGGAGGCTCTCCTGGCAGCTGTGCAGCCCAAAACAGATGAACGACCCCCTTAGGGGATATGCAAATGTCCTGTGGGTGTCACCTAGTCCACCTAGTATCAACCAGGGGGATACGCCAAACTCATTAATCCTGCTCGACACCCACCCTGAGACCCTGATTTGCACTATGCGCAATGCTACTGATTCCATTCACGACCCTGCGCGTGTGGGCTGCCTCTCGGCCCGCGAGACACTTGTCCTCCATGGCACTGAGATACATATTCCGCTGAGCTTGGGTCTGAGGACTGTTGCTAATTTGTCTTTACAGTTTATGTTAACTAAAACCACAATGAGAAGCACTAGGAGTTTGTGGAGCAGAATGTTCTATACCTATGATATGCAACGTGAATGCTATAAAATGTAGAATTTGTCAATAAAGATACTTTTTTTTAAACATGCGATTATCAGGTGAGTAAATACAGAGACGTAACTAAGCCATCAAATCATCACTGATCATTTCTTAGCAACTAGATATATTGTGCTGTTGTGGGTTCCACACCAACTGGAATACAGATATGGAATTAGAGAATGCCAGAAGAGCTAGTATTTCCAGACAAAGGAGGAATAAATAGAACAAGCAAACAACAAGAAACCTGCCTTCTAACATTGGGAAACCAGAAAAGGGAGAAAACAAGAAAGGTGACAAACTCGAACTACAATGCCTCACTAGGCAACCCAGAAAGACATGCAACATAACAGAAAGTCGCCAGGTAGCTTCTGCATGCTTGTACCGGACTTAGTTATGTACAATACTCCCGCTGCCTGGACAGCCCCCGGAATGGGAGTTCCTAACTCAGGACTGAGTACAAAAAGCGGTTAATAATCTAGGGCCACATGTATCAACCAATTTTGCATTCGTAAACAGTGCGAGTCGCTAAATTTGACCATTTGTGAATGTAAAATATTCTTTCAAGATGTATGAAAGGCTTTGGCAGTGCATTTTAGGTAATCGCAATTTTTTGCAATTACCTAAAATTGCGACTCCAAACAGGGAATCGCAATTTGAGATTCCCTAAGCACATGTACCAAGCATTTCCTAAATGTAAACTGGGCAGTTAAGACATGTTAATACCATCGACTCCAAGTCAATGGTAACCATGTGCAGTTTTTGAAAATGCACAAAAAATGCATTTTTCAAAGTGCCATGTAGCGCACACATGCCCATAGGGCATGTGTGTGCTTTACGTGTGAACTTTTCTTTTTGGGGGTGCCTCAGGGGGCCTTAGGCCCCCAGGGCACCGTTGGATTTGCATTTCCTAATTAGTGATTACCAATCAGGTAACTGCAAATTAGGTAATGCAAAACCATTCGCACCTATGGGCCTTTACGCCCATAGGAACAGATTGAGTAGCATTTCCTAATAGCGATTCCCTAATTGAGACTGCAACTCTGTAGGAATCGCTATTAGGTAATCACTATTTTCTTACATACCATTTTGCATTCCTTAAATATTGTTTATCTAAAATTCGATATTTAGGGAATGCAAAATCGAACTTTGATACATGTGGCCCATACTTCTTAACATGTGCTTCTATTTGTCAGCCCTCCACAGTTTTCAGCCAACTTTACAACTAAATCTCCTGTTATTTGCAAGTGTATTTTAATATGTGGTCTGCTCTGTCTCTACCGTCGAGGTGTCTGTGTCCTCCCACCGAGGCGTGTGCAACCCTCCATGTGATGTCAGCCAGATGCTTCCTCAAAATTCTTGGCACTATGCCAACGTCAAACCAAACACAACCTACTCTTGTGGTTTTCTCTATCAGAATTTTCCTGCTCCCTTCTCCATTGGTATTTTTCAAGCAGTTAGTCAAATGCTCACATGTGGTTCAATAGCTAGCTTTTTCAAATGACAAGGAACAGACATTTTTTCCAATTCTTTTTCAGCAGGCCGTCTTGTATAAAATGAATCCCTTATTTAATACTAAGTAGGCTTCAGTAAAATATTTAAGTTAAAAACAAAATGTATATAGGGTGTTCAATGCACATGCAAAAATACGTTTGACAAACAGAATTGCTTTTCTTCCTGTTGTGTTGATCCACGTACATTCCATATGATTTTACACTAAATGCATATTTTTGTATTCAGCTATTGATTTCCTACGTGTATTCATAATCTTTAGCAGTATGGTTTTGGCTTAGCGATTACATTTACATGTCCAGGGAGTCTGAATTGTGGAAGCCTGAGGTATCTGTTTAAAAATAAACAGATACATTATTTTAACATATAAATATCAATATTTGCATTGGATTACACATTAGAATGTATTTGCTTATTATTTACCAGTGAAAGGTTGTAGTCCCCTTTGTCTAAGTTGCCTTTCATGGGCTTTAACTTGCCATTGATGTCAGGGTAATTTCATGTGATAACCACTAACCTGGTAACTGATAACCTGCCAATAAGTAATTGGAAACCCAGCAAAGCAAATAACAACCACCCTTGACAGCAATAGAACCAGAAGCCCAAGGTAAACACTCTATATAACACTTGAAAATTCTCTAATGGTTACAAACAAGTCACGTGACACAGTACCAATATTCGCAAAGCTAGGAACACGCCTGTAACAAAAAGAAACAGAACCAGTACAATGCACTATAATTACAGAAATACAAGGGGGTTATTCACAAAGGTAACTTACACTTATGAATAACTTACATGTGTAGGTTTACTATTACACTTTGTGGTAACTTTACTATTTTGGGCTATTCACAAAATCTGAGAGTAAAGTTACAACAAAGTCTAGACTTACATGTCTCTACACCCTGAATTAAGGGGATAGAGTCTGAAAAAGCATAAAATATCAGCGTATGCCTACTACCAGTGAATTTACGACCATACTTTATTTTCTCCACATTATGTGGGACCTGTGCAATCGGGGCGGAGGTCTTTGCAACCTTTGTGGAACCTTCATAGACCTCTGCACACTTTGCAGAAGCTCCGCTATCAGGGCGGAGACCTCCATCTGGAAGGGAATAGGAGAAATACATACCTCTCAACCCACTCCTATACACCTGACACCCGCACATTTCCAACAATATATATATTGGTCACACCAGAGGATCTGTTTTTTTCCTATTCAACTTATTCAGCCTGCATAGCCCATCCAGGAAGAAGGCTGCAGACCATGATTATGAACGAGACAAGGAATTTTTCTGAGGAGGAGAAGGCCCTTGTAGTTAAGCTTGTTATAAAACACTAAAAGCTACCATATAGGCTCCATCAATTAACCATCAGTGGGAAACAGAAGGCAGCATTATGGCAGGAGGTGACAGACTCATTGCATCGGGGGAGGAAGCCTGCACTGTGGGGGACATCAAAGATTGGCAGGATGAGAGGATGAGGGAGAAAGAGAAGTTCTCCAGGATTCAGCTGGCCTAGGTAGTGCCAGGAAGGCCATTTGGATCCTGTCTCTGTCTCAAACCCCTCAAGGAGGCAGTCCTTTCCACAATGCACCCACAAATACTATCTAGGCTACTTGGTTGTGTCAGCACTAATGTGGTGACCAGTGGTGGCTTGCACAGGTAAGAGCGGTGGGCGGGGCTTGGTGGGGGGTGGTGGAAGTCGACAGATGATGCATAAGTAATATTAAATAAAGAAATAAATAAAACCACTTACTTTGCGCTCGCCGCATCGCCGACGCGGCAATGCAGTTTGTGAATAGGAGTAGGCTTACTCTTTTGTGGGTGGATGCATGTCCTTCCCAATACCACTCCTTAGCTGTTCCTTAATCCCTCATTACTCCACCTTAAACCCCACATCTTTCTTCGTAAATATTTCCCATTTGTCAGCCATTAATGCATTCCTGCCACATTTACTACTAAAACATATACTCTATGGAGACTCTGAAGTTAGGGGAAGAGATCTCTGCTTTGAAAAAGATTGGGGAGGCGAAGGCAGAGCCTCTGTGTGTAGGTTTGTGAATACGTTTGTAGTACTATTGTAGTGGTACAAAACTTACTACAAAATGCAGTTTGTGAATAAGCCCCAAGGTTTGCAAACAGATACTGTTCGCAAGCCTGTAAACGAGCACTGTAGCAAAATGGAGGTTCGCAATCTTTCCACCACATTGGATTACTTTGCATGTTATCTGTATTAATTAAGATTTGCACTCGAACAGGGTAACAGTCATTTAAGCTGCACAGGACAAATAAAATTCAATGGCAGTTACTGTATAGATGCAAATACCGGGAACAATATTACTGACATTGTATGTGCCATCTTGGGGACCCAAGGGATGTATGCCGACCAAGGGGTGTCAAGATGGACACATGGCTCCATTCCTGAGAGTACACAGTGCACATGATTTTATGTATTTATCTGGGAAGGTCATATGACATTCACAGTAGGATTCTATTTCTGCTCTGCATAGTTCTTCAAAGTGGAGAAGTCTGCGCAGGGGGATAGAGATCCCCTGTACAAACGATTTTCTTTCTCCAAGTGGAAATAATTTCATCCCTTGGAAAAAACCACTTCACTTCACCCCCACCATATCTGGGGCTGAACCATTTCCATTCCCACTGAGGCAAGGAATGTATTCCAGACCTTTTCAGAATGGAAGATGAAGAGTTTATGAATACTGATAAACGTCCATGTTTGTGAACATTCACAAACTTCCAAAGCTAACCACACCTTGGAACACCAATTTTCCCCCCACACTGCGGCATTTATAGGTATGGAAAATTTCTCACTTGTAGCAGAGACCTGCACAAACATAAATGGGCTTATGCCTCCAAGGAATCCATTTGTGAATTCCTGACAGTGGTATAAAAAGTAAATTTAGGTGTTTGGCAGTCAACTTATATTTAGGACTGAATTTACCTTTGCGTTTGGGGCCTATACTCTTTAACGCTGAATATCCCATCTTACAACCTCTCAAGACTGACAATCTCAAACAATAAAGAGAACAATAAACAGATAATGGGATTTGCTAAGTGCAAGAGGCAGAGAAATATTACCAGTGGCGGCTACCTCAGAACAGGGGTGGTGACAGGGCAGGGGGATGATAAAATAATAAAAAATAAACTTACCTGTCTCTGTCGCAGCCGACCCGCCCCCTCTCCATATCCGCAGAACCGGAAGCACCCAGGCTTCCTGCTTCTCCCAGCCAATCACAATGCTGCATCAGCAGCATCATGATTGGTATGAGCAGCCAAACAGGCCGCTCAGGCTGTGCCTGGGGGCCTGGGCATGTTTTCCACCAGGCTATGCAACACAGTCTGGTGGAGAACATGCTAACTGCGTGTTAGACTTGGCATCTTTTGGCGTGTTTCCCCTGAGTTTTTGCTTTCTGACCTCCCGGTTTTGACTCTGTTGTTGCTGGCTTAGTGTCTCTGCGCACTTTCTCACTGCTGATCAGTGTTAAAGTGCAAGTGCTCCTGTTGTAAATTGTGTTATGGATTGGTGTTTACATGACTGGCATATTTGATTTATGTGTCAGTCCCTAGTAAAGTGCACTGAGTGTGCCAGGGCCTGTAAATCAAATGCTGTTAGTGGGCTGCAGCACTGGATTGTGCCACCCACACAAACAGCCTGTAAATGTAACTCTGGCCTGCCATTGCATGGGCTGTGTGCAGTCTGGGACTGCCATGTCGACTTGGCAAGCGTACCCACTTGCCAGGTCCTTTCCTTCCCTTTTCTTACATGTCAGTCACTCCTAAGCTAGGCCCAAGGTACCCTTGTGGAGAGGGAACAGTGTATGTGAAAGGTAGGACATGCCCTGGTGTGTGTGGCATGTCCTGATAGTGAATTACTACCAATTTCGTTTTTCACTATTGCAAGGCTACCTGTTCCCATAGGACAGAATGGGGAGTTTGTTTATAGCATATTATAAACATAACTGGCCCTGGGAACAAGGGAGAGAAATAAAGTTTAGTATACCTGAACTCAGAATCTAAAGATGCATCTTTTAGTAAAGGTGACTTTTACATTCTGTGTTTGAAATTACCACTTTTAGAAAGTAGGTATTTTCATGCTTAGCCATCCTGTGTGCCTCTGCTAGGATGTGTATTGGCTGTCTGGCTCTGGAGTGACAGGGGCTGGGGAGGAGCAGTGGCTCCAGAGAGTTTAGATTGGTCAGGGATGGGCTGAATAGACCTGGGCTGCATTCAGAGTAGTGGGAGGAGCTATCACTAGCAACTAAATAGGACCGGTCTGCATTTAGAGTGGTGGGAGGAGATGTCCCTTGCACTTGAATAGGCCCTGTCTGCCTTGGACAATGCTGTCTCCACCTCCTGCTGGGAAGCTGGGTCAGAGAGGACCAAACTGGTTTGGACTAAGCAAAGACACTCTCTGCCTGAGAGGACAAAGGAATTTGGAGTACAAATATTGGGGCCCAGACCCCCGAACTTTAGAACTCTTTTGGACCAAGAAGACTGCCAAGAAGAAGAGCTGGAGAAGATGTGAGGAGGAACTACCCCTTTGCTGAGTGCTTTGCTTGGTTGGCCTGCAGTGGCTGCTTCAGTCTTGGGCAGTGAAAGCACTACACTGAGCTTTCTGCAACTTCTTTCTTTGAGTATCTCCAAGGGCTTGAGGTAGAGCTTGCCCCCTGTTCAAGAAGTCTCAGGAACAGCAAAGACTTCAAGTTCTTCTGCCATCAGCACTGGGGACAGTGATTTTGTGCTGCAACAGAAGAAAAAGAAACGCAACGCCGTCTACAACACCGCTGCCGACTTCGTGTCCGGAAGGCACTGCAGAGGGCACCGCTGCAACGCCGCACCATGACCCTGGTCTCACCGACGACGCCATCTGATGCCGCCACCGAGCCGCTGCTCGGACCGTGACTTGGGGGCACTGCACTTCGCACCGCCTCGCGACGCCGCTTTGGTATCCCTGACGACGACGCTCCACGCCAAAATCGACGCCCCTGCTTGCACCGTGGTTCCAGGGCACCGCTCGTAAGTTACACGACGCACTGTCCTCATCCCGCACCACAGCCTTCGCCTACTGACGTCGGCGCCATCGACTCTAGTTCATCAGCCAACGACAGCGCTTCAGCAACGACGACGCCACTGCCTGCACCGTGGCTTTCCAGCACTGCGACGAGCAGCGCATCACTTCGCACTGCGACCCTGTTCTTACCGACTGTGCCATCTGATACCACCACCGAGCGGCTGTTCGCACTGCGACCTGAGGGCTTTGCATGCCGCACCGCTGCACTGCGCACCGCAGCACCCGACGCCTGCCGACGCCAGCGCTCCTGACTTTAACCACGAGGAGTTCAATCTGCAATCCGTGTGACTTCAAGGGCCCGACGACTCCTGCACCGACCTCCAGAACCGACACCTGGCGACGCCGTGTTTTCGGAGCTCAACGAGAGGCCGCTGATGCCCTGCATTACTAAAGGTACTATTTTGCGCGTCTTTCCGACACCGTAGTTGGCCCGCGATTCCGCGGTCAACCAGAACTGTTTGGATTTGTTTGTTCACGACGCTGTGAAAGCCCCGGACGGAGATATCGACTTCAAGGAACTGTATTTCAAGGTTATTTTGATAACTGAAGATTTCTAAGTACTGTATTTTGGATTTTTATCATTTTTGGTCTTGTCTTAAGTATATATTAAAATATTGGATATTTTTCTAAACTAGTGTGGTGTTCTTTTGTAGTGCTTACACTGTATTACTGTTGGTTATGTGCAAATGTTTTACACACTGCCTCTAAGATAAGCATGACTGCTCGTGCCAAGCTACAAATGGGATGAGCAGGGGTTATTTTAGGAGTGTAGCTCCCTTATCCTGACTAGGAAGAAGGGTCCCAATTTGGACAAAGGTACATACCTCTGCCAACTAGAGACCCCCATTTCTATCATTGGTTGTCAGCGGTGAGGATAGGACCTGCGTTTGCACTTGACTTACAGTGATTGGTATGCACTACTACTATATCGCAGACCATTACGTACCACATACTGTTTTTTGGTCTATTTTTGCCTTTCCATTGGTCTTGAACTTGAACTTTCCAGTACATCATGCCTGAATCAATTGCATCATCTGCTGCATCCTTGGAAGTGGCCTTTGAGTAGGAGAGGTTAGAAACCTACAATGTGAAGGAATTGAAGGCGATCTGCAAAAACCTCAAAGTCCAAATCAGGGGCCTCACCAGAAAAGAGGAGCTACAAAAGGCGCTGAGGGCCTGGGTAGCAGCCAGACATGCTTGTGAGCTGTCTGGGGATCTTGGCATGGAGGCAAAAGAGCCTTTTCCAAGGGTGGATGTGCTTTTGGGAGGAGGGACACCCTCTAAACCAGGTAGCAGTGGCTTGCCCCCAGAGGAGCTGGAGGACAGGCAGGAAGCAAGGAGAGTTGCTATGGAACTGGAGAAGCTTAAGTTAGCCATGGAATAGAAAAGGAGGATGCTAGACCATGAGATCAGGATGAAGGAGCTGGATCAGAGGAGTAGAACCAGCTCAGATGGTGTCAGCAATTCATCAGGGCAGTCAGACAGAATTGTGCACATCCCCACGAATGTAGGCAAGGAATTCAAGAAGGGGGGTGACATACAAAGGTGGTTCCACGGGTATGAGGCGTCTATTCATGTGAATGGGGTCCCTGAAAGGAATTGGGGGGCAGGGTTGTGGCCTCTCTTTCCAGAAGAAGCTAGGGATACTCTGATAGCTTTGGGTAAGGGGCAGAACCTCACCTATGCTGATATGAAGGACGCTCTCGTCGCCAGGTATGGTCTCACTCTGAGAAGTATAGGGATCAGTTTAGGTCTAGCAAGAAAACTGATGCCAACATTTGGCTGGAATGTGTAGATTCTTTCTGCAGGTCTCTGGATGGCTGGGTAAAGGGCAGTAATGTAACAGATTTTCAGGGGCTCTACAATTTGATTGCATGGGAGCACTTGTCTAGTCTATGTTTTGCAGAGCTGCGCCAGCACTTGGTTGATAGTAAGCTGACTGACCCCAGGAAGCTTGCTATGGAGGTGGACCGCTGGGTGAGTACCAGGGTCCACAAGAAAGTGTTTGGGGAAGGCTTAGCCAAAGGGGGTCAGGGTCCCCAGCAGAAAGGTGGGGGGGACAAGGGTAAAGCACAGGAGTTCTCTAAAGGGCCCCAAACTAACACCCAGGGCAAAGGTTCCCAGCCCCCAGGAGATAAGAAACAAGGGGTCTCTTCAAGAAAGACTGCTGAGACCGGTCACCGCAAGTGTTTTTCATGTGACCAGGTGGGTTACTTGAAGGCGGATCCCAAGTGTCCCAAGAGGGCACAGCCACCCACCGGTGGGCAGTCCAAGGTGTTGGGTAGAGTAGTGCTTGGGGAGGAGGGGTGCCCACAGGAGGGTGGGGATCCCGCAGAAATGACCCTCGTCTCACTAGGGGACAGTGAGATGGTCCCAGGAAACCAGGTGCCCCCTAACACAAAGAAATACAGCACCTGGGTGACCATCAATGGGAAAAGGGTAGAGGCTCTCAGAGATACTGGAGCCAGTGTGACCTCAGTCCGGTGTCACCTGGTCTCTGAAGAGCAGGTAGTCCCAGGGGCATTCCACCAAGTAGTTGCTGTGGACAACTCAGTGTATGGTGGTGCAGATTCCCTTTGAATGGGGGGGTCTCAGGTCCCTTGAGGGTGGTTGTGAGCCCTACCATGCCTGTAAATTGTCTGCTAGGTAACGACCTGGAGCAGTCCTTGTGGAAGGATGTTGAGCTCAGGTCTCACTTGGAGATGCTTGGGTTGCCAGAGTGGGCATGCGTGGCCACTCGGTCAATGGCGGCCAGAAAGGGTGATCAAAAGTACATGGAGCCTGAAACAGTGGCCCAGGTCCCTGCCAAGAGAAAGGGCAGGGGGCACGGGAAACCAGCCCCTGAGGTTCCCACGGACCGGGAGGAGGCTGACCTTGAGGGGGACGCCCCGGTACCTACAGGGGAGCAGGTAGCTGAACTGGGGGACATCTCTGAGCTGACCCATTGGCAGCAAGAAGGTGGTCCCACCAGGGAAGAATTCTGCAGGGAGCAGAAAGAATGCCCTTCTCTAGAGGGTCTGCAGTGACAGGCTGCAGACCAGGCAGCTGGTGATCAGTCTGGATCACATTGGATCCACTGGGAGAATGGTCTCCTGTATAGCAAGCCTAAGGTCGCTGAGCCTGGGTCAGCCCATGTGCTGGTGGTACCCCAGCGTTTCCGGACCTTCCTACTGGGTCTGGCTCATGACTTGCCTTTGGCAGGACATTTGGGGTGGGACAAGACCTTTCACAGGATGTCACCCACTTCTTCTGGCCCCAAATGCGAAAGCAGTCAGATGGACATTGCAGGTCTTGCCCAACTTGCCAGGCAAGTGGTAAGAGTGGGAGGAAGGTCAAAGCTCCTCTCCAACCTTTTCCAGTTGTTGGAACCCCTTATGAAAGGGTAGGGATGGACATTGTGGGGCCACTGGATCCCAAGACAGCCATGGGCAACAGGTACATCCAGGTCTTGGTGGACCATGCCACCCGGTACCCAGAGTCAATCCCTCTAAGGAGAACGACGGCACCAGTGGTGGGCTGGGCGTTAATGGGGATCTTTTCCTGCGTGGGTTTCCCCAAAGAGGTGGTCTCTGACCGTGGGACCAATTTCATATCGAAGTATATGACTTCCCTGTTGAAGGAGTGTGGTGTAACCTACAAGTTCACCACTCCTTACCACCCACAAGGTAACGGTCTGGTGGAAAGATTCAACCAGAACTTGAAGGGCATGATTAAGGGTCTAACAGAACCCATGAGGCGTAAGTTGGACGTCCTTTTGCCAGGCCTTCTCTTTGCATACAGGGAGGTACCTCAGAAGTCTCTTGGGTTCAGTCAATTTGAGCTTCTGTATGGCCATCCTGTGAGAGGACCTCTGAGTTTGGTGAAGGAAGGCTGGGAGGCAGCTCCCAGGAAAACTCCCCAGGATGTGTTTAGTTACATGCTGGCCTTCAGAAACCAAACTGCCCGCTTCCGGAAACTCGCTCAGGCGAACGTGGAAGCAAGAGAAAGAAAACACTAACGGTCCCTTCAATAGATTATAGAAAGGGCAAAACTGCCTCACTTTGGATCAAGTGTCCCTGTGTATACACAACCAATCTAGCACACAGGATGAGCTGGAAAAACTTTCATTTTATCAACATAACCAACAAAATATACATGTATAAAAAAGATTTATTTTTTCAAGAAATATTTTTGCAAGCATACAAAATTTATCGCATATTTATACAATTGATGTAATAGCACTCCTCCCTAGAGAGGTTACAATCTAAATACAAAGAAGAATACAAACTTTAAAAACTTTTTTTTTTAAAACAACAGTCGACGCGGCGTTTCGGTGAGACCTTGATTATTTCACCTTCTTCAGGACTAAAAAGTTTTCATAAAAATCTAAATAGCAAAAAATATTTCATATTAGTTGCATGTACATATTTAAAAAACTAGTCATGTTGTTTATTTCACATTTCTATATTCATACACTAATTCTGTGCTCTCCAACTCTAACCTCAGCTACACTTGACACTTGATCCTTTTAATGGATTTTGCAACAAACTTATCTAGAGTGTTCATATGCTACATTGTTCTATGATACGATTCAATCTCTAAATGGATAATCTAATTTTGTAAATCACAGAATATAATATTTGTTTATACAAGAAACGGAAACAATCTCTAATCATAAATTCAAGGATACCTCATAATACATTCATAATCGGCCAAAAGGCACACCTATTCCCTTATCGTACAATGGTGTTATCGTCAAGGGTGTGAGGTTTCCTACTACACAATTAACAAAGAGTAGGGTAAGATTAAGTAATAGGAAAGGAATGTTGTACCCTATGTAATATACATGAGCTATGTATGATTTGTAACATACCTTACGATAAATTGGATTATGTACAAATTACATAATCTGTGACGGGTAGAATCTCGTATCACATCCGAAGGCTACAATGATAGGGCCTACACATAAAGAGAGACCATATCAATATCTCGGTATCGAGAATCAAGACGATATTTTTCTTAACTTTATACCTGCTATGATCCTACGTATAGATGTTTTAGCATACCTCTGAAAATGATAATACGAGCCTTCTCTTTGTCCGTTAGAGCCACCGTAATACAGGACATACACGGATTAAAATCAACTCTGTCAGGCCTTCTTCTAATATATACGGGAGCAAACAAACGGCAAATTTTATTATTGATCCTACTAATGTTTATGGTATTACTTCAATCATTAATTCATATACCTGCTTACCTATTTTAGACAGCAGATATGCCGCAGACTTCAATTGCGAAATTTTAAATACTGACATCGACGTTTTTCCATTGACGATGCAGTTTTCTATGAGAAAATGAAATCAAATCTCTAATCAGAAAAACAAGAAAACAAAAACTACCCTTTATATATCCGGGCGTCATAATTATTCAACCAAAGTTGTTTACTCTCATTACCTGGTCTTAACAGAAACGTATCTGATTGATGATTTCAAACCAGTGGGCAAAATCATACTAAAAATAAACCAGATCTTTTTGATATTATCATAGCTGTAAGAAAGTGTTCCCAAGCCAATAATGCTTAGCAAATTACTTGGTTTATTTAGTAGTATATTTATGTTTAGAATGAGGCATAAATGCTATTGAATAAAGCGCAAACTCCTACTTTGAGCCATTTATCTAATCAGATTAAAGTTTAAATTTTATGCATGTCGAGCCTTCAAAATACGGCAACTATTGGCTCATGTATATTACATAGGGTACAACATTCCTTTCCTATTACTTAATCTTACCCTACTCTTTGTTAATTGTGTAGTAGGAAACCTCACACCCTTGACGATAACACCATTGTACGATAAGGGAATAGGTGTGCCTTTTGGCCGATTATGAATGTATTATGAACTTACTCTGAGGTATCCTTGAATTTATGATTAGAGATTGTTTCTGTTTCTTGTATAAACAAATATTATATTCTGTGATTTACAAAATTAGATTATCCATTTAGAGATTGAATCGTATCATAGAACAATGTAGCATATGAACACTCTAGATAAGTTTGTTGCAAAATCCATTAAAAGGATCAAGTGTCAAGTGTAGCTGAGGTTAGAGTTGGAGAGCACAGAATTAGTGTATGAATATAGAAATGTGAAATAAACAACATGACTAGTTTTTTAAATATGTACATGCAACTAATATGAAATATTTTTTGCTATTTAGATTTTTATGAAAACTTTTTAGTCCTGAAGAAGGTGAAATAATCAAGGTCTCACCGAAACGCCGCGTCGACTGTTGTTTTAAAAAAAAAGTTTTTAAAGTTTGTATTCTTCTTTGTATTTAGATTGTAACCTCTCTAGGGAGGAGTGCTATTACATCAATTGTATAAATATGCGATAAATTTTGTATGCTTGCAAAAATATTTCTTGAAAAAATAAATCTTTTTATACATGTATATTTTGTTGGTTATGTTGATAAAATGAAAGTTTTTCCAGCTCATCCTGTGTGCTAGATTGGTTGTGTATACACAGGGACACTTGATCCAAAGTGAGGCAGTTTTGCCCTTTCTATAATCTATTGAAGGGACCGTTAGTGTTTTCTTTCTCTGTACTTACCCCGTCCCTCTGTGTTACATTGGGGTAACTCCCTCCTTTTTTTGTCTTTTTTGTCGAACGTGGAAGCAAGCCAGGAAGAAGTGAAAAAGTGGTATGACCAGAATGCCCCTCTGGTCGAATTTTGAACCTGGGCAAAAAGTGTGGGTCATGGCCCCAGTGGAACCTTGTGCATTGCAGGACAAGTGGACTGGGCCTTTTGAGGTGGTAGAGCGCAAAAGGGATGTAAACTACCTGGTGAATTTGCAGACTTCCAGGAACCCTTTGAGGGTCCTCCACGTGAACCACCTCAAGCCTCACTTCGAGAGGTCCGAAGTGAGCATGCTCTTGGCCACAGATGATGGGGTGGAAGAGGAGAGTGAACCTCTCCCTGACCTCCTGTCCACCAAGGAGCACAATGGGTCAGTGGAAGGTGTGATTCTCTCCCCTAAACTGACCCCAGAGCAGCAAAGTGACTGTTACCAGTTGTTGGGACAGTTTGCCCCACTGTTCTCTCTGACCCCAGGTGTTACTCACTGGTGTGCCCATGACGTAGACACTGGTGACAGCCCTCCTGTAAAATACAAGCTTTACAGGTTGACTGACCGAGTCAGGGCCAGCATCAAAGATGAGGTCTCTAAGATGTTGGCGTTAGGGGTGATCGAGCCCTCCAACAGTCCTTGGGCAAGCCCAGTGGTCTTGGTCCCAAAGGCTGCTGCACCCGGTGGCACTCTAGAACTGCGGTTTTGTGTGGACTACCGTTGGCTCAATGCCGTCACCAGGACTGACGTACACCCCATCCCCAGAGCTGATGAGCTCATTGATCAGCTGGGAGCTGCCAAGTTCCTCAGCACCTTTGATTTAACGTCTGGGTACCAGCAGATTGCCTTAACCGATGGGGCCAAGGAGAGGTCAGCATTTTCAACCCCAGAAGGACATTACCAGTTCTGAGTAATGCCCTTTGGGTTGAAGAATGCCCCTGCCACCTTTCAGAGGTTGGTCAACCAGGTGTTGGCTGGACTGGAGGATTTCAGTGCTGCATACCTGGATGACATTGCAGTGTTCAGTCCTAGCTGGGAAGAACACTTGCTGCACCTCGGGGAAGTGTTGAGGGCTCTGCAGAGGGCAGGCCTCACGATCAAGGACAGTAAGTGCCAGATCGGGCAGGGTTCTTTGGTGTACTTGCGACACCCAGTAGGAAGCGGCCAGGTGGCGCCCCTACAGCCCAATATTGACACCATTCTGGCTTTGGAACCCCCCAAGACCCAGACAGAGGTGAGAGCCTTTTTAGGTCTCACCGGTTACTACAGGAGGTTTGTTAAGGGCTATGGCACCATTGTTGCCCCCTTAATAGAGCTGACTTCTAGGAAGCAGCCCAAGAAGGTGATCTGGACTGAGCCCTGCCAGAAGGCTTTTGATGCCCTGAAGGCCGCCATGTGCACGGCACGCATGCTCAAGGCACCCGACTTCCCAAGGAATTCGTCGTGCAGACCAACGCTTCATAGCATGGTGTGGGAGCGGTGCTCTCACAACTGTACGAAGAGGGCCTAGACCAGCTGGTAGACTTCTCCCCAGGGAACAGAGGTGGAGTGTCATAGAAAGGGAAGCTTTTACTGTGGTCTGGGCACTGAAGAAGCTGAGACCCTACCTGTTTGGGACTCACTTCCGGGGTCAGACAGACCACAGGCCCCTCAGATGGTTGATACAAATGAGGGGTGAGAATCCAAAACTGCTGAGGTGGTCCATCTCCCTACAGGGAATGGACTTTACGGTGGAACACCGCCCTGGCACAGAACACGCCAACGCAGATAGTCTGTCCAGGTTCTTCCGCCTTAGTGAAGAGAACTCCTAGGAGGTTGGGTAGTTCTCCCTACTTTCAGCTGGAAGGGACATGTGTTAGACTTGGCATCTTTTGGCGTGTTTCCCCTGAGTTTTGATTTCTGACCTCCCGATTTTGACTCTGTTTTTGCTGGCTTAGTGTCTCTGCGCACTTTTTCACTGCTGATCAGTGTTAAAGTGCAAGTGCTCCTGTTGTAAATTATGTTATGGATTGGTGTTTGCATGATTGGCATATTTGATTTACGTGTCAGTCCCTAGTAAAGAGCACTGAGTGTGCCAGGGCCTGTAAATCAAATGCTGTTAGTGGGCTGCAGCACTGGATTGTGCCACCCACACAAACAGCCTGTAAATGTAACTCTAGCCTGCCATTGCAGAGCCTGTGTGCAGTCTGGGACTGCCATGTCGACTTGGCAAGTGTACCCTCTTGCCAGGCCCTAACCTTCCCTTTCCTTACATGTCAGTCACCCCTAAGCTAGGCCCAAGGTACCCCTGTGGGCAGGGTGCAGGTTATGTTATACCATTGAGTTGGGTAACAACAAACATCTGTTATTCAGCGCCAAGATACCCGTAGTGGTGAACGTGCACTTTACAAATACACATGTTATGTTATGTTATGTCATGTTATGTTATGTGAAAGGTAGGACATGCCCTGGTGTGTATGGCATGTCCTAATAGTGAATTACTGCCAATTTTGTTTTTCACTATTGCAAGGCTACCTGTTCCCATAGGACAGAATGGGGAGTTTGTTTATAACATCTTATAAACATAACTGGCCCTGGGAACAAGGTAGAGAAATAAAGTTTAGTATGCCTGAACTCAGAATCTAAAGATGCATCTTTTAGTAAAGGTGATTTTTACATTCTGTGTTTGAAAATACCACTTTTAGAAAGTAGGTATTTTCTTGCTTTGCCATCCTGTGTGCCTCTGCTAGGATGTGTATTGGCTGTCTGGCTCTGGAGTGACAGGGGCTGGGGCGGAGCAGTGGCTCCAGAGAGTCTAGCTGAGTCAGGGATGGGCTGAATAGACCTGGGCTGCGTTCAGAGTAGTGAGAGGAGTTGTCACTAGCACCTGAATAGGCCCGATCTACGTTTAGAGTGGTGGGAGTAGATTTCCCTTGCACCTGAATAGGCCCTGTCTGCCTTGGACAATGCTGTCTCCGCCTCCTGCTGGGAAGCTGGGCTAGAGAGGACCAAACTGGTTTGGACTAAGCACAGACACTCTCTGCCTGAGAGGACAAAGGAATTTGGAGTATAAATATTGGGGCCCAGACCCCAGAACTTCAGAACTCTTTTGGACCAAGAATACTGCCAAGAAGAAGAGCTGGAGAAGCTGTGAGGAGGAACTACCCCTTTGCTGAGGACTTGCTGTGTTGGCCTGCAGTGTCTGCTTCTGTCTTGGGCAGTGAAAGGACTGGACTGAACTTTCTGCAACTTCTTTCTTTGAGTATCTCCAAGGGCTTGAGGTAGAGCTTGCCCCCTGTTCAAGAAGTCTCAGCAACAGCAAAGACTTCAAGTTCTTCTGCCATCAGCACTGGGGACTGTGTGTTTTGTGCTGCAACAGAAGAAAAAGCAACCCGACGCTGTCTACGACACCGCTGCCGACTCCGTGTCCTGAAGGCACCGCAGAGGGCACAGCCACAATACCGCACCGTGACCCTGGTCTCACTGACAATGCCATCTGATGCCGCCACCGAGCCGCTGCTCGCACCGCGACCTGGGGGCACCGCACTTCGCACCGCCTCGCTTCACGACGCTGCCTTGGTATCCCCGACGACGCCACTCCATGTCGAAATTGACGCCGCTGCTTGTACCGTGGTTCAAGGGCACCGCTCATAAGTTACACGACGCACCGTCCTCATCCCGCACCGCAGCCTTGGCCTACGGATGCCGGCGCCATTGACTCCAGTTCATCAGCCGACGACAACGCTTCAGCAACAACGACGCGCTGCCTGCACCGTGGCCTGCCTGCACCGCCACCCTCTTCTCACCGACGACGCCATCTGACGCTGCCACTGAGCCGCTGCTCGCACCGTGACCTGAGGGCATCGCATACCGCACCGCTGCATTTCGCACCGCAGCACCCGACGCCTGCCGACGCCAGCGCTCCTGACTTCAACCGCGAGGAGTTCGATCTGCAACGCATGTGACTTCAAGGGCCTGATGACTCCTGCACTGACCTCCGGAATCGACGCCTGCGGACGCCGTGCTTTCGGAGCTCAACGAGAGGTCGCCAACACCCTGCATTTCTAAAGGTACTGTTTTGCGGGTCTTCCCGACACCGTAGTTGGCCCGCTACGCCACGGTCAGCCAGAACTGCTTTGATTTGTTTGTTCACGACCCCGTGATAGCCCCGGACGGAGCTATCGACTTCAAGGAACTGTATTTCAAGGTTATTTTGATAACTGAAGATTTATAAGTACTGTATTGTGGATTTTGATCATTTTTGGTCTTGTCTTAAGTATATAAAAATATTGGATATTTTTCTAAACTGGTGTGGTGTCCTTTTGTAGTGCTTACACTGTATTACTGTTGGTTATGTGCAAATGTTTTACACACTGCCTCTAAGATAAGCCTGACTGCTCGTGCCAAGCTACCAAGGGGGTGAGCAGGGGTTATTTTTGGAGTGTAACTCCCTTATACTGACTAGGAAGAAGGGTCTCTAATTGGACAAAGGTACCTACCTCTGCCAACTAGAGACCCCCATTTCTAACACTGCGCATGATGGTTTGGACAGCACAAAAGTGCCGGCCAAACCATAATGCGCACTTAGGGAGTGCAAACCACTCCTCACTCTGCTCTGACGGCAGGAAGCCCAGCCCCACCCCGCCTGACCTGGCTCCGAGTCCCGCAAAGAAAAATACAATGATAATAACTCTTGTTATTATCATTTTATTTTTATTTTTTGCACTGCTCGCTGAGCAGTGGGGCGACACTTCACCGCCTTAGCGGAGGAGCCGCCACTGAATGTTACAGTGTTGAATAGTAAGTTTTTTGTTTTTTTTTTCATTTGTCACTGGGATCCCTGGAGGCACACATTAAATCATATCTTTATAAATGAATGTAAAATAATAAAGGCATGCAAAACAGGCCAATAATTGATTCTGATAAAGGAAATAAAATAGTAAGCCCCTTATCATCATAGATCTGCAAACGGGTGTGAATTGTGCACTCACTAATTGCCGCTACTGTGGGGGAGGTAATTTGGAGGTATGAAACTTGCACCCAATTAAAAATTGTTCTCGAGGGAATGGGGTATTATTAAACACAATTTGTGCATAATTTCAACTGGCCCAATGTGTGCAAATTGTAAATGTGTGCTATTTGCACATGCAATTTGCAGCAGTTTTTTTACCTACCACGAATAGCAGAGTTAAACCCTGCATCAGAGGAAATATGTACCATTTTTTATCCAAATTCATATACAGACAGGCATTTGCACCCGAATCAGAATTTACAGCCCAACTGCAATCAAGGCATTAGTCTTCAGTAATGTAAAGATCTGTTGAATCAGTGTATAAGAGGAGTAGTGATTCACACTTAGGGCCCGATTACGATGCCGTAGGAAACGTCTCCGACCCTCGGTTGGAGCCGTTCCTATGGCATTAATCGGCTGTTCGGATTCCTTTCCAACCGACCCATTTTGATGGATCCGAACTGGATTTCTAAATGGCCTCCGAAGGGCACGGAGAGCCCGCCTGCCATTCGGAAAGCCTCCAGTAACCCCTCTGGCGGCTCTTTCTGCCCGAGGGATTACAATGGCAGATTCCAACAGCCTTTCTGTGCTGGCCTTTCCGACACAGAAAGGCTGTGGGAATCCGACTTTGGGGGGCCCCAGCAGGGCCCCCATGGGTGCATGGCCTCCGGATGGCTGCCTAGGGGGCACCTATGGTGCCCCCCTGTTGGTCCCTGAACCTGGTGGCCACGGGGTGCAGGGATGAACTGCACCACAACTCTTTCCAATGAGAGCATGCATTCCGGTCGGAATGCATGCTCCCATTGTAAAGAATAGGAATGGGACCGAACAGTGTTCAGTCGCATCCTAATTGCTGGGTTGGGACCGATGATAGGAGGTCGTTTGGTCCCAGTTCCCAAATGATGTCGGACGGACTCAGGTCCGTCCGACATCGTAGTCGGGCCCTTAGTAGTGGAATACTAGGCAAAGTTCATTTGATCTAAAATATACACTACAGTTCTGTGTTTGGCACTTCAGCGAAGCATCTGGAAAACCCAAACACAAGCAGGAGTTCGTTTTAGATGCATGGTCTCCACTCAAAACCTACACGTTCGTGCCATGCTCACTGTCAGCTTCTATAGGACTTTCATTAACAGTAAAATGCTTGTAGCTCGTTTCTCCCTTTCCATTTAATACTCAGTTTTTCCAGTTCTTCTGGGGGTTCCAAGGTGGCAACAGAGCTGTGTGCCAGTAGCTGCTGTTTGATAGCATTGTGCACAAGCAAGACCCCTGGCACGACCATCTCAAAGGGAGAGCAACCAGGTCTAATTTCCCCTGGCCACACTCTTTTAAGGGCCCCACTGTGCCACTTCTAAAGCTATTTATAATTAGTTAATTCATATTTATGTATGACAAGAGCAGGCTTAGGCTGCTTTTGTGATATTTTCTTGAAAAGGCAGTTAAACCTCAGAAAGAAGCATTGCCATGGCAATAGGTCTAGCTTATAAATGAGTGTGCCATTTGTATCACTGATGGGTATACACACTCAAATAGGCCATCATACATACACTCTGTGCATCCATTCATCATTCCTCTGACTCATCCTTCCATTCACCTTCTGACACAACGCAATAAAACACATTCAAACTCAACAACATATACAAGTTAGATTAAAAGAATATACGTTGAAAAAAGAAACCCATGTTGCTTTCTAAACATGGCGGCATACGTTTGCAATAATGAAACATAACGTAGCAGCAGGTGTCCACCTTGCAACAGTATAGAGAATAGTCTAGCATTGTTTTAAAGTTCAAGCATGGGTGCCACAATTAGAACCACTGTGTTGGTAAAAGAATGCTACACTATGGACACAAGCATTCTATAATGATCTCTCGTGGAATGCGAGGTGCTGCAACTTTTCATTATAAATAGATCACACCTGAGGGATCTGACATAATGTTTCCCAGTGAACTGATAAGGCCTACCCTTTACCAATGGCTTGAGAGTATATAAAACCCAGGACTACAGAAATGAGCAAGCGCAGGCAACCATTAGGCATACATTTTTAAAATTACAGATATGTACACAATTACACTTGGAAAAACACTATGCAGCCCTTTCAATAGGGCCTAACAAGAATCATCACAGTGTAATTCCACTCCCAGGGTTTGACAAAGTGGGTGCCCAAATTATAACCCTAACCTACGATGGTTATCTGTGAGATTACATGTAACTTACATGTAACCAAATACCTTTCGATGGCCTGTACCATAATATGACAACAATTAACTGTTAGATGCCTACTGGTTTTACCTTATGCTTTTCACAATAAAGAAACCAGACCAACTGCATTTGTAACACCTTTTCATAATAAATAGGCCAGACGCATGGCATCATCCGACATACAGTCAAAAAATTAGAGATGTATACAAAATTACAGTTGGCAAAGCAAAATACTATCTCTCCTCATAACTGGCAACCATCATGCATAAAGTTATAAAATTACAAAAATGTAAAAAAATACAGCTTGCAGAACAATAACAACTGCTCTCAACAGGGCCTAACAAGAATCATTACTGTGAAACTCCCAAGGTTTGTCAGAGTAGATGATCAACGTCAAAACTCTTGTCTACTATGGTAATGTGTGAGTAAAAGGGTTTTAGCATTTGCATTCTCTTACAGAAACAAAGGGTTTGTGAACACTAAAACACTTTGTACATCTGGCCCTAAAACATTATATAAAACTCTTGGGGCCTGTTGTTCAAATCGATTTTACGTCACAAAGGTCAAATTTGACCCTTTTGCAAGTGCAAAATTGCTTTATTTCATGTACAAAGCCCAAACTGAGATTAACAAGTTACCGAAACGCATAAATCATAATCAGTATTTGGAAGGGGCATGTAAAGAATTTCCCTTCCAAATACTGATTTCTTAACCTACGTAATAATATACTGCAACCGAAATCTGGTTGTAAAATATTAATATTTTACCATCAAATCCAAATTAGTGGTAACCAATCGCAAACTGAAAGAGTCCCAGAGGGACCTCTTCCCCTATGGGAATGTAGATAAAAACATTTTTTAGGAGAAGGCAGTGGTCCATCCTAAAAAGGTTTGTAAAATTATTCATTTTCTTTTTAAACGCAACCCATTTTCCTTTTAGGAAAATGGGCTGCATTAAAGAAAATGCTTTATTTAAAGCAATCACAAACATGGTGGTCTGCTGACCTAGCAGGCCACCATGCCTGTGAAAGTTCAAAGTGAAAGTTGAAAAATCTTCAAAAAATCTTCATTGTTTTAGTTACTTAAAACCATAACAATTTTACAGTAAAACAATTTTTAAAAGATAAAAAGTGACCATTTGGGGGCACCAATATTAGACATGACCAATAAAGTTGTGCAATACATTAAATGGTCGTGATCCGGGTTGTGGTTAAAAAGTCTAAAAGTCCAGCGACATCCCGGTCATTCTTGGCCCATGAGTAAAAGGGATAATGTGCAAAATGCGGGTGTTGATGTCCCCGTCGGTGAGTTGACTTGGGGGGAGAAGAGAGAATAAAGTCACACGTTAAAATAGTCAGTTATCAGTTTTTGAACAGCAGTGGCAGGGTGAGGGAGAGCAGGGCGGGGGCGGAGTAGGTCTTCAAGCTTCTTGCCTTATTTGCCACACCGCGCTAGGGTTTTTGTGTCAGTGTGGGAGAAACACAGTGCTGATGCCTTCAGACATGAGTGAATGTATTTTTTTAGAAAGAGTGGCTTAAGGAGAGATCTCTTTGGGGCATTGAGAGATGGGCAACAATGCAGAAGGTGGAGCCATGATTCGGTCAAGTAGTTGCATAATCTGCAGGCCCTCCAGTTGCCCAATGGAGTACATTGGTTAAAATCGGCCACTTGTAGGCCTAGCAGGCGCATAAACAAGATTTCTCTATGGGCCATACTATTTTGGCTGCCTGTGACTTCCCCAGTAAATAAGAATCGTTCAAGGGGGATAAGATGTTTGAGGCTTTTAAAGACCGGGTATCCAGCTGATGTGAGGTGAGTTTTAGCTGCCTGTTTAGGACCCTTTTCCAGGCTGAGTAGGGAATGACATCCAATTTTAGCGCTGTGCCTTCAATTTGTAGTGAGATTGCAGCTTTTTGAATTTGTCGGTACCAGGGATTCCCTGGGCTCTCTAACGTTTCTTTTAGGCAGGCTTTAAGAGAGACTCTAACCAATCGTAGCTGGTCTCAATTTGTGAACTACCTCATGCATATTAATGAAGTAGGTCGAATTGCGACCCACTTGTGAACATACCTGTTAATACGTAGGGTAGATCACAAAATACCAATGCATTTGGTTAAAGTCAGTGTGCAAATTCCACCCACTTCTACCAAATCCAATCGCAAATTGCAAATCATAATTTGATGCAACTTACAATTTCTTATTAGGAATCTTCGCTTTGTACATCAGGCTCCAAGGGCTTTGTGCATGAAGGGTTTTAGCATCCGCAAACCCTCCAAATTGGTAAATAAGAGAGTTTGCGAATGGTAAACCATTTTCCATATGTACTTATAACATTTAGCGATTCAGAAAAGTGTTTTAGGATCAGTAAATGTGTTTAGAAAGGGATGCTAAGTAGATATTTGGAAGGGGTATGTTGTAGACATCCTTTCCAAATACCAAATTGTTATGCTACATATCAATGGTTTGCATCTGAAATGTGGTTGCAAAATATTGAAAAGATACCCATTAGCAAATGGAAGGGGGCCTTTCTCAACCCTTTTTTCTTTGTGAATGTTTAAAAAATGTTTGTTAAGCAATAGACAGTGGTCCACTAGATCACATAAAACTTTCTATCAAACAGAAAAATGTAACTTTTCTTTTTAAATGCAGCCCCGTTTCCTTTCAATAAAATGGCCTGCATTAAAAGAAAACATTGCCTTTATTTAAAAGCGATTACCAACATGATCGTCTGCTGACCCCAGTAGGCTACCATTGCTTTGATGGCCTCCAATCAGAGTGAGTTGCAATTTGCAACCAGCTGTGGCCCGTGCAGGCAAGAGGGGTGGGTCGGTAGGGCCGGGTGGGGGGATTTCGACAGACGACGATGAGGGGAAATTAATTATTTATTTAATTTCCCCTTGTCATCGTCCATCGAAATCCTCCCCCACCGGACACCACCGCCCTACCGCTCTTACCTGCACGGGCCGAGCCTGTTTGCAACATACCTCACTAATATTTACGAGGTAAGGTAAAAATAATTTAGTCATCGCAAAAAGTTGGTACGCTAATTGTGACCGCTTGTGCGAACACATAATTAGTGTATGAAGTCCCAAGTTCCCCCATTAAATTATACCAGCAAGAGCAAAGATTCTTCATTGTGGACTGCTTGATACGATATTCCTGTGCACTTAAACCTATTAAAAATACACAAGTCGGATTTGAGGGTTAGGTATGTACTAACTTTGTTTTTGGATAGCTATGAATTACAGAGTGCTTAATAGGGATATTTCGCAAATCTAACCTTAACCACAACTAGTAGTTGCCATAAAACCAGAGAAGGCCTCTTATCATGTTTGTGACCTGAGCCCGACAAAAATTTCTGACAAGCCGGACCTCTGGCCTTGACACCTTTCTAACCCCATTGAAATGTCCAGTACATTCAGAATCCCAATTTCTCCCTCACCATCCTAAAATACTCCTTTTCCAAGTGACTAAGAGGGTACAAGGCTTTTTTATTGAGGCTGTGCTGCAGAGTCACATACACACTCATCACAATCCACCGTCAGAGCACTTCTCTTCAACTCCAGTTGTAAGGAAGCAACAAGTTCAGGTTAGCATTCTCACTCTGAAGGTTCACAGCCAACTCTAAAAAGCAAACTTGTTTTCCTACATCAGTGCCTCTTCTTTTCCCTACTTGTACAGGGCCATCCTTACCATCCTGCAAAACAAGCCTGTGCAAACGTCTTCAGCTGAAACCCAAACTACACAATTTTCGCCACTATTTGCGGGTCACTGAGGATCGCAAACATTTAGGGGGTTTGAACAGCTGTGTTTGTGCAGGTTTAATCATTATGGTATAAGAAGCCAGATCTCACACAGCTTCCCAGGAGTGTTGAGGAATCTTTCAGAGAAGGAGATCACTGACTGTTGCTTCTTTATCCGCTGAGCTTAAGGCTTATTGTGGAGTAGAGAAGCAAAGGATACATGGCCAGATGTACTAAACACTGGTCGCAATTTGCAACTAGTAGTTTTGTGACCACTGTGGTATTTTGGGAACAGACCTAAGTAAAAATAGGTCGGTTCGCAAAAAGAGTGACTCCAAGTAGGTCGCAATTCAGCCTACCTCATGAATAGTAATGAGGTACGTTGAAAATTGTGACTCATTACGGTTAGCTGTCATCACAGGGATGGTCGCCTGCTAAAGGAAATGGGACTAAAAAGGAAAGTTTATTTTTATTTTTTGTTTAAGAGGAGGCAGTGGTTTTACATTCACAAAGGGAAAGGGGTCCCCTTTTGCGATTGGGTTACCACCTCCTTTGAGGTGTCTGGAAAATATCAAGGTTTTGCAACTGGATTTTGGTCGCAAATCATTGATACATAACATAAAGATTTGGTATTTGGTATGAACGTCTCGAACACAGCCCTTCCACATACCGAATCAGAATCCAATTCAAAACACATTTAGCAATTCGGAAACACTTTTCCGAATCCCTACATGCATTTAGTACACATGGAAAAAGGGTTTTAGCATTACAAACCCTCTGTTTTTTTGATCCAGAGGGTTCGCGAATGCTGAAACCCTTTCCATAACTGGCCCTACATTTCTGCAAGAATAATTTTAGACATGTTGCTACAACTAGATTTAATTTATTTTACTGAAGTTAAGTAGCATCATTTTGAAAGATGTTTCTTTCTTTTAAGTACACAAGCAAGTCTTTGATGGGCAAATAATCAAAACTCAAGTCTGTGTTAAATAACATTAGCCTTAATATATCTGACAGCCAAGTGGTTGAGGACTCGGTCAATTTTAAATCAAGAAAAAACATACAATCTTTGTAATCTGGGAGATAGCTCAGGTGCCATAAAATGTAGTTACTCTGCAACCTGATGGAGTGGTTTCTGAGTGTGTCAGAAAAATGTGAAGTGAAGGATATCTTTCCTGCATGATGCTGAAGTCTGTAGTAACAACTGTGTACCCTGAAAATGTGTTGTGCTTTCTATAGAGGACACCTTCATGTTTTGTGTAATTAGCCAATTAATCTATTTTCAAATGTCAGTGCCTCTGACAACAAGACTGAGGGACTCACACATGGGAACTAGGGCATGTAATTCACTATAACACCTTCAGTTGTTAATTTCAGTCTAGCCTCTTGACATATGTCTGCTCTAAAATCTCAGTATGTTATGTTGTGACTATTTGTAGAGTCTGAAGTATAGGTAAAGAGCCATGTGTTCAGTTACTTGGGGAACTCAAGGACCAAGGAGGTGGCTCTGATGTGCAGGGGGAAGTTGATCCAGGCCTTGGACGCGAAGTAGGAGAAAGTGCATGTTTACAGGCTCTGTGGATGCGGAGCATGTGCATGAGCAGGAGAATCATATAAATTGCAATGCAGAGATTGTATCATGATGGGTACTCTGTAATTTGATATGCATTACCAAACTTCAAAGTGAACCAGTGCAACCATTCACAACACTGTAACCAAAATCTTTCCTCTGTTACAATTGCAAGAAGCAATTAGGTTCTGCCATGCCTATAACTAAAACAAGCATTGGCAAAGCCAATAAGTCTCACCTATAGGACCTACTGGATTTGTTAATGTTTTTAGCCATATTGAACATGCTGAGCACCAGGGCAGAAAAAAGGCCTAATGACTGCTGTGTCATTTTGGAGTGTGAAAGCGCTGTTTTAAAATGGAGCACTTTTTTTAACAACTAAAAATGAATAATGGACAAGCTCGTTGAAGGAGTGGGCGGAGGTGAAGCAATACAGCCGTTAGAGAGAAGCAATAAGTAAAAGAGAACATTCATAAAGGAGAGCAACGTGGAGTGTGGGGGCAGCAGCACATGGTGAAAGAGAGCAACGTGGAGTGCGGGGGTAGAAGCACAAGGGTGAGAGAGCAACACAAGTGTGTATGGTGGGAAGGAAACACATGGACAGAGAATGAAGAGGAATAAAAGCACACAAGGGAGACATGAGGGAGACAGCTTGGAATCTCATGATTCTAATGGAGTACTTCATAATCATCTTATAAGTAGCAGGCAAATAAGAGTGAGAAGAAGAGAAACTAATGGTAAGTAATGGGTGGGCTCCAAGCCCCGGTATGTTCTTGAAAATCTCACAATATGTCTTTTGCAACCAGACATCATGGGTTGTCTGAAAGGCCTGAACTAAAAATAACCCTTTCAGGTGGGTAACAAAACACACAGAAAAAACAGGTATAGCCAGATTTTAGTTCAAGAAGTGCAAACATTAAGAAGCTAAGGTTAGTCGAAAGTAGAAACAAAAATGCATCTCTGGACAAGTTAGGATTCTTGTGGAGCCAGTATAAAACAGTCACTCACTGTTTTTTTTAACACCTTTATTTATACATTTTAAAAACCATTACGTGGTCCCAGTAGAGGGGGAAAGAGTGCTGCAAGACATTCCTAACACATTCCCACTGGATCTAATGTTACAACAGGGCATAATTCCAAATTAACATTTGAAGTCAGTTCAAACAGACATCTCCATGACATCTCTATGACTCTCGGGACAATCACCAAGCGCCTCATCCCGCCTTGCAGCAAAAAAGTTTGCTGAATCAAGTCTCTGGTTCATTTAACATACGTCATAAAGGGTGTCCATACTTTTTCAAACCTGCTTATAGAACACCTCAGAATAGCTGTCAATCGTTCCATTGCATAAAAAGACCAGCCGTTCACCCACCACTGGTCTAAAGTTGACAAAGCAGCATTCCTCTAGCATCGGATTCTTGTTTTGCGGCAACAAAACATATTCCAGAGTTGTAAGTTGTTTGATTATGGCATAGTAGATATTTATAATACATAGCTATTTGTCAATATTTAAACATTTGTATTTAGAAAAAAGTGTTATTGGTTGTTTCTGCCATTTATATGTAACGTCAGCAGCTTGTTTTCAGAAACAGACATAATACAGCAAACATTGTTCCTTTTCTGGCTCCTTTGAGATCATATAGTGTGACTTTGTATATTATAGTATTGACACTGTACTTAACCTCAGAGGTGTTGGTGACCCGTCGGCGCGAAGACTAAAGATTTATATGTAACATCAGCAGCATCTAGTTTGTAGTCTATTTCCCCCTTGAGATCATATAGTGTGAGTATGTATATTATAATAACCACACATTATGATCTCAGAGGAGTTTGTGACCCGTCGGCGCGAAGACTAAAGATTTATATGTAACGTCAGCAGCTTCTGGTTCTTACTCTGTTTCCCCCTTGGGATCATATACTGTGAATATGTATATTAAAATATTAACAGTAATTGTGATCTCAGGAGTTTATGACCCGTGGGCGCGAAGACTAAAGATTTTTTTGTAACGTCAGCAGCTTCTGCTTCTTACTCTGTTTCCCCCTTGGGATCATATAGTGTGAGTATGTATATTGTAATATTCACAGTCATTATGATCTCAGAGGAGTTTATGACCCGCCGGCGCGAAGTTGAAAGATTTCGAAGTCCCGGATAAAAGAAGCTCTGAACATATTAACTGCTGGAAAGTATTTCGTTATTGATCTTGTTTTGTGTTCATGACTTTATTTTCCTTTTCCTTTTTGTGTGCAATCAGTGTCACTCTCTATATTGTATTAGAGTGTCATATTTTCACAAAACAGGAATTGGAGATTTGTCGCCGCCAGGAGTAAACCATCTGAAATACAGCTTACTGACCTTTATAACTTACTTGATCAGATATTTTTACAGTGAGAATATTTTTCGAAATTGCAGTTTAAAAAAAGATTGTTTGCATAGACACTTTCTTACTGAATGCCTTTGATAAACCCTACATTTTTGAATGATTTTTTGGTATTTCTCTTTTTCTCTGTTATGGTTCCTATTCCCGTTCTCCCTATAGAATTGATAGGAATAGTAGTGTATATATTACTACTATCCTATATGTTCTTAAAGGAGTCCGTGATCTGTTAGCGGAGCAGTGAGCGACCTCTAAGCACTACGACTGAACTTTCCAGAGTTCTACAGAATAGAAATTGTAAGAAATGAAGAAGCGTACATTTCTATGTAATATAAAGTCATTTGTGTTTAACAGTTTTTTACTTGTTATTGTTCTTGTGACCTGAGATGATGTAGTGCGGGAGTGTTTCTTGTAGCACTTCTTTTCTACTTTATCTAAAAGTAACTCATGCCCTCTTATATTATCAAGAATATGGGGCAACACTGTTACAAACTATAGCAGAAAAAAAAAGGGAGGGTGTGGCCACGCTTAAGGGATATTTTATGAATTGCGTTTTTATTTGTCACCTCTTTGATATATACAGCTTCAGTTTTCGAAGAAAGTTTATTTGTAATTGCTTAATAAAAACTGTTTCAAACCTAGACTGAAATTTTTGCTGCGCAACCACACCTCCCCGTCAGAAAAGTAAACACCACATTCTAAGTAAATAGTGCTACTGGGAAGTATCCCACCCGCAAACTTAATAAAAGAAGACCGCAACACACTCTGTTATTTTCCTGCCGTGATTTGTACACCCCACGCCAATTATATAAATGGCCCTTAAAATATATAAAAAACAATTTTTACCTTCACAATCCCTGTTCACCACCTTGTGACCACTTTACAGAGTTAATAGTGTTCCTACCCTCCCCGCTACTACTTTGTTTTCCCGTACTCCATTGAAGTGCGTCACAAAACGCTTCACAACAGTGAAACGTTCCCAGCCAATAATGAGCAAAGTTGTACTCGGAACACTTTAGCCAATAAAATGTCCATGGTGTTCCGCAGAGGGAGGGAATCGCTGCCAACACTTCTACTTTTAATGCTTCACAGCCAATGAACATTAAGCTTGGGAAGGTCCTGCTTGGAACACATTACCCAATCAGATGTCCCTGATGCTCCGCGGGAGGGGAGGGAATGGCTGGCAACACTTCTACTTTCAATGGTTTACAGTCAATGAATATTAAGCTTGGGAACGTCCTGCTTGGAACACGTCAACCAATCAGATGTCCCTGCTACTCCGCAGACGGGGAGGAAATGGCTGGCAACACTTCTACTTTCAATGGTTCGCAGCCAATGAACATTAACCTCTGGAAGGTCCTGCTTGGAACATGTGAGCCAATCAGATGTCCTTGCTACTCCGCGCAGGGGGAGGGAATGGCTGGCAACACTTTTACTTTTAATGGTTCGCAGCCAATGAACATTGAGCTCGTTGTTGAAACACCTCAGCCAATTAAACGTTAATTTTGTTCACTGTCCATGATAAAAGTGAACACCGCATTATAAGTAAACATTACTGCGCATTATATTAAAGGAAGGTAAAGGAAGGCTGCAATACGGCGCATTGTTATTTTCCCGATATGATTTCCAAAGCCTACTGAACATTGCCGCAATACCGCGCATCGTTGTTTTGCGGACGTGATTTCCACAGCCTACGTAACATTCACACTACCTGTGTGTGCAAAATAACAATGCGCCGTATTGCAGCCTTCCTTTACCTTCCTTTAATATAATGTGCAGTAATGTTTACTTATAATGCAGTGTTCACTTTTACCACGGACAGTGAACAAAATTAACGTTTAATTGGCTGAGGTGTTCCAACGAGCTCAATGTTCATTGGCTGCGAACCATTAAAAGTAAAAGTGTTGCCAGCCATTCCCTCCCCCTGCGCGGAGTAGCAAGGACATCTGATTGGCTCACATGTTCCAAGCAGGACCTTCAAGAGGTTAATGTTCATTGGCTGCGAACCATTGAAAGTAGAAGTGTTGCCAGCCATTTCCTCCCGTCCGCGGAGTAGCAGGGACATCTGATTGGTTGACGTGTTCCAAGCAGGACGTTCCCAAGCTTAATGTTCATTGGCTGTAAACCATTGAAAGTAGAAGTGTTGCCAGCCATTCCCTCCCCTCACGCGGAGCATCAGGGACATCTGATTGGGTAATGTGTTCCAAGCAGGACCTTCCCAAGCTTAATGTTCATTGGCTGTGAAGCATTAAAAGTAGAAGTGTTGGCAGCGATTCCCTCCCCTCTGCGGAACACCATGGACATTTTATTGGCTAAAGTGTTCGAGTACAACTTTGCTCATTATTGGCTGGGAACGTTTCACTGTTGTGAAGCGTTTTGTGACGCACTTCAATGGAGTATGGGAAAACAAAGTAGTAGCGGGAGGGTAGGAACACTATTAACTCTGTAAAGTGGTCACAAGGTGGTGAACAGGGATTGTGAAGGTAAAAATTGTTTTTATATATTTTAAGGGCCATTTATATAATTGGCGTGGGGTGTACAAATCACGGCAGGAAAATAACAGAGGGTGTTGCGGTCTTCTTTTTATTAAGTTTGCGGGTGGGATACTTCCCAGTAGCACTATTTACTTAGAATGTGGTGTTTACTTTTCTGACGGGAGGTGTGGTTGCGCAGCAAAATTTCAGTCTAGGTTTGAAACAGTTTTTATTAAGCAATTACAAATAAACTTTCTTCGAAAACTGAAGCTGTATATATCAAAGAGGTGGTAAATAAAAGCGCAATTCATAAAATATCCCTTAAGCGTGGCCACACCCTCCTTTTTTTCTGCTATAGTTTGTAAAAGTGTTGCCCCATATTCTTGATAATATAAGAGGGCATGAGTTACTTTTAGATAAAGTAGAAAAGAAGTGCTACAAGAAACACTCCCGCACTACATCATCTCAGGTCACAAGAACAATAACAAGTAAAAACTGTTAAACACAAATGACTTTATATTACATAGAAATGTACGCTTCATCATTTCTTACAATTTCTATTCTGTAGAACTCTGGAAAGTTCAGTCGTAGTGCTTAGAGGTCGCTCACTGCTCCGCTAACAGATCACGGACTCCTTTAAGAACATATAGGATAGTAGTAATATATACACTACTATTCCTATCAATTCTATAGGGAGAACGAGAATAAGAACCACAACAGAGAAAAGAGAAATTCCAAAAATCATTCAAAAATGTAGGGTTTATCAAAGGCATTCAGTAAGAAAGTGTCTATGCAAACAATCTTTTTAAACTGCAATTTCGAAAAATATTCTCACTGTAAAAATATCTGATCAAGAAAGTTATAAAGGTCAGTAAGCTGTATTTCAGATGGTTTACTCCTGGCAGCGACAAATCTCCAATTCCTGTTGTGTGAAAATATGACACTCTAATACAATATAGAGAGTGACACTGATTGCACACAAAAGGAAAGGAAAATAAAGTCATGAACACAAAACAAGATCAATAACTAAATACTTTCCAGCAGTGAATATGTTCAGAGCTTCTTTATCTGGGACTTCGAAATCTTTCAACTTCAGCGCTGACGGTCATAAACTCCTCTGAGATCATAATGACTGTGAATATTACAATATACATACTCACACTATATGATCCCAAGGAAACAGAGTAAGAAGCAGAAGCTGCTGACGTTACATATAAATCTTTAGTCTTCGCGCCGGCGAGTCATAAACTCCAGAGATCACAATGACTGTTAATATTTTAATATACATATTCACAGTATATGATCCCAAGGGGAAACAGAGTAAGAACCAGAAGCTGCTGACGTTACATATAAATCTTTAGTCTTCACACCGACGGGTCACAAACTCCTCTTACATCATAATGTGTGGTTATTATAATATACATACTCATACTATATGATCTCAAGGGGAAATAGACTACATACTAGAAGCTGCTGACGTTACATATAAATCTTTAGTCTTCGCGCCGACGGGTCACCAACACCTCTGAGGTTAAGTACAGTGTCAATATTATAATATACAAAGTCACACTATATGATCTGAAAGGAGCCAGAAAAGGAACAATGTTTGCTGTATTCTGTCTGTTTCTGAAAACAAGCTGCTGAAGTTACATATAAATGGCAAAAACAACCAATAACACTTTTTTCTAAATACAAATGTTTAAATATTGACAAATAGCTACGTATTATAAATATCTACTATGCCATAATCAAACAACTTACAGCTCTGGAATATGTTTTGTTGCCGTAAAACAAGAATCCGACGCTAGAAAAGGGAACGTGCATCACAGAATGGACACGCGTAAATAACTCGCATAAACGAAACTAATCAAACAACGGGTGTGGTTTATATACTTTTTGGTTATTGAGTAGTCTATGGAAGGAAGATGCGGCTCCGCCCATTTAGATGTTACGTTTTACAGTTGACACGTGCTCACGTTTTCACTGTTTAACTTGTACACGTGTTGGGAAAAGTTACAAAATGTGAAGCGGTAAAGGTTTCGATTTCGATCCTAACACGTATAAGGTCCTTAATATGTACATACGTTGGAGAGCTTAAAAACTGTTACCCGGCAAACCGTGTCATTTCCATTCTCATGACTACAAACATCTATTAATTGCCGTAATTCTAAATAGAAGAAATTAAAAAAAATATCGTTCAGAATAGAAAAAAAATAGGTGCTAATATTTCTCATCACTATGGGTTTAAATTAAAAAAATGCCAGTATTTGTAAAGCATACAGCTTCCCCCGGAAAGGTGTGCCGGCGCTCGGGGGCGTCGGGAAGATTAAGCAAGGTGTTGCCCACAGTGACATAGTGGTGGGCTAACGTGCCTCTGGAGCCGGGAATCGAACTGTAAATGCTGTTGTTCAAAGTCAGGTATCATAGCTGCTGCATCACACATTTTCCACACTTAAATGTTAATTAGTGCTAATTCAGTTTTAAACAGTGTTAAATTATAACTTATAACAGACTACTGTTACAGTTAGTTTTTCACTACAAAAAGTATGCACGTCTTTTAAAATTTACTTAAAAACAATATAGGTTTCAGGGACATTGTAGTTAGAAATTAGCATTTATAAAACCTTTGAATTTCACAGAAAAAACCATAGGTTTTACAGACGTTATAGTTAGAAATTAGCATTTAAAAAACTTTAGAAATTCACTGAAAAAAACATAGGTTTTAGGGACGTTATAGTTAGTTGGACATTTCACTCATATAAAACCAGAGAAATTCCACCGTTATAGTTAGTTCAGCTAACTATAACTCCCGCTCCCATAATGCACTGCTCATGATGTCACATATTACATCATTCATGACATGGTCAGTGACATCACTGATGACATCACTGATGACATCTCAAATGACATCACTGATGACATCACTGATGACATCATCCCGTGACTGTGTGTTTCTGTAATTTTTAAATATGTTTTATATATATTCCTAGGTGTATTGAAGAATGAGTGGGTGTATAAGTGTCTGGATAGAGGATTTAGTAGGAGGGGAATGGCTGTATAAGTGAGTGATTAAATGTGTCTTACTGAATGCATGAGTTAGTGACTAAACTGTGTGAATGTCTGTATCAGTCTGTCTGTTGTTGTGCAAGCTGCTGCATGGGTTGGTCAGTAGCTATATGAGTGTCTATATAGGTTATTGATTGGTTGTTTGAGTATTTTTGGGGGGAGATTGAGTGTGTGTGTGGGTGGGTCTGAGGTGTGTGACTCTGTGCATAGATGTGTGAGTGGTTGATTCACTGGATGTATGGGTTCAACAGTGCATGTGGAAACACGTGTATGGGTGCGTGAGTCTGTGTATCGGTGTGTTGGTGAGTGAATGGATGTCTCAGTGGTACATGTCCAAGTAACTGCATATGTAAAAGGCAGTGTATGTGAGAGTTGAAGTATATAAAGGACTCTACATGATAGTTAGTGATTTTGAGACTGGTTGTATGGATGAGTCTGTACTTGTATCACTGATTATATAATAGAGTAAGTATGCGTTAGTATCTGTATGAATAAGTGAGGTGGTGTGTGTATAATTGTATAGGTGATTAAATGGGACTGTGATAGATTCTTTGCATGACTAAGTAGGTGTGTGAGTAACTGCATGGATGAGTGGTGGTGTGTGATTGTCTGTATAGGTGTATGAGTGCATATGATAGTGTTGTATTTATGAGTGACTGCATGTATGAGTGATTGTATGGATGAATGAGTAGATGTGTGTATAGACCTAGCAATCAGTGAGTGCGTGTGTAGTAACTGGTATTGGTGTGTGAACGATTTTGAAAATGGTTGTCTGTATTTTATAGTGGGTGTATTAAAGGTTATATTAGAGTGTGAGGAGATGCATCAGTTTTTCACGTGGATGATGTCATCAGTGATGTCATCAGTGATGTCACTGACCATGTCATGAATGATGTAATATGTGACGTCATGAGCAGTGCATTGCGGGTGCGCGAGTTATAGTTAGCTGAACAAACTATAACAGTGGAATTTCTTTGGTTTTATATGAGTGAAATGTCCAACTAACTATAACGTCCCTAAAACCTATGGTTTTTTCAGTGAATATATATATATATATATATATTCACTGAAAAACCATAGGTTTTAGGGACAGTTATAGTTAGTTGGACATTTCACTCGTACAAAACCATAGAAATTCCCCGTTATAGTTAGTTCAGCTAACTATAACTCGCGCCCACAATGCACTGCTGATGACGTCACATATTACATCACTCATGACATGGTCAGTGACATCACTGATGACATCACTGATGACATCTCAAATGACATCACTGATGACATCACTGATGACATCATCCATGTGATAATTTGATGCATCTTCTCACACCCTAATATAACTTTTGATACACCCACTCTAAATTACAGACTGCCATTGTCAAAAACATAGACACTCCAACACCAATAACTACATACACACTCACTGATTCTTAGGTCTACACACACATCCACTCACTCACCCGTACAGTCACTCATACTTATGGTCACTCAGTACAGGACTATCATATGCACTCATACACCTATAAAGACACTCACACACCGTCACTCATCCATAGAGGTACTCGCACACCTAGTCAATCATGCAAATAATTAATCACACTGCCATTTACTCACCTATACAGTTATACACACACCAGCTCACTTACTCATACAAATACTAGCACATTCTTACGCTCTTATACAATCACTGATACAAGTACACACTCATCCATACAGCCACTCTCACAATCACACACTCTCACTTATACCCATTTATATACTTCAACACACATATATACTGCCTTTCACATATGTAGTTACTCACACATGTACCACTGAGATATACATTCACCATCTAACACACCCATACACACACTCACCCACCCATACAGTCCATCACAGATGCACTCTTGAAACCATGCAATCAGTGAATCACCCACTCACACATCTATGCACAGAGTCACACACACCCCACCCACACAAACACTCAGGCACCCATACAGATACTCAGACAACCAATCAATAACCCATGTAGACACTCATGTAGCTATTCGCAAACCCATGCAGCCGCTTACACACCAACAGACAGACTGATACAGACATTCACACAGTTTAGTCACTAACCCATGCATTCAGTAAGATACGTTTAATCACTTACTTATAGAGTCAGTCACGCACCTACTAAATCATCCATTCAGACACTTATACACCCACTCATTCTTCAATATGCCTTTCCCTATATATATTACACATATTTAAACTTTACAGAAACACACAGTCACTGGATGATGTCATCAGTGATGTCATCAGTGATGTCATTTGAGATGTCATCAGTGATGTCATCAGTGATGTCACTGACCATGTCATGAGTGATGTAATATGTGACGTCATCAGCAGTGCATTGTGAGGCGCGAGTTATAGTTAGCTGAACTAACTATAACGGGGAATTTCTATGGTTTTGTATGAGTGAAATGTCCAACTAACTATAACTGTCCCTAAAACCTATGGTTTTTTCAGTGAATTTCTAAGGTTTTTTAAATGCTCATTTCTAACTATAACGTGCCTGAAACCTATGGTTTTTACAGTGAATTTCAAAGGTTTTTAAATACTAATTTCTAACTATAACGTGTCTGAAACCTATGGTTTTTCAGTGAATATATATTTAGTATACTATGTATACATGTGAAAATGTGTTGGTCCACCTGTTTACCTCGGTGGCACGGAAAAAATGGGTGGAACTGACGTCAGCACGCCGACGAGGTCCTCTTATGGCTCCTATGACGTCATACGGTGTCGCGAGCGGAGCCGTGCTATTATGACATCGTCGTCGACGTGGGAGAGCTAGGAAAGAATTTCCGCCGAATGCTGGCGCAGGGGATATTCACCTAAGTGTTCAGGCTAGTCCTTTGGGAGCAACTGTTTATGTTGCCACTCCAGAAACCGAAACCAGTGATCCGAGGGCAGAGGCCCTGCAGATGGCACACGAGGTGGGAGCCCAGTCATGTGCACCGGCGGGGCAGCAAAGTGACAAGCACCACTACCCACAGAAAAGGTAACGAGGGCACTGAATAACACAGGATCTTCTCTTTGTATCTGGCAGGAACAACAAGGTTAAAATGCCCTAGTTCCAAAATGTAGAATTAGTGCTACAATGGTCTTCAAGAGGACCTGCGATGGATGCCACTTCTGCCTTCCGTACACTGGAGGTGGCACATGGGTCACGCGGTACGGTCATACTGCGGTGGGACGGACACTCGTTGACCTCTCATGGCACTGCTCTACACTTCGGGGACAACGCTTTCCATTAGCTGTCTTTTCTGATGACGTGTCGTGCCGGCCCCATCCAACAGCAGAACCCCTTTAGATCCAAGCAGACTCTTCCACTCTCTCACCGGAAGTGAAACCAGGCCACGCGGACACTTTCGCAATACAACAGCCGGGAATGCACTTTTCGGTAAAAAAAACACATTCCTTCCTCCTAATTTATCAAATAAACGACTCACTGAAGAACAGGGGCCAGCTTCGATCAGTAAACAGCCGTTACAACGACTTTTTTACTTCGCGATACCATTACAACGCATGCATTACCATGCATGCGTTGTACATCATGAAAGTCATTACTACGCATTTTTTAGAACGCATGGTCATTTACCAGGCATGCCTTTACAACAAATTTTGTTGTAAAGGTATGTATGGTAAATGACCATGAGTTCTAAAAAATGTAGACGATCCACATTGTTGTAAGGAAACAGAGGCTGTTCCATTTCCTCACAACGACGTGCACCGCCCCTCAGAGATGACATGAAGCAGGAACCACGAGGAGAGAGGAACCACAAGGAGTGAGAGGTAAGGGGGATTGGGCATGGGGTGGTGGTTACTTTTCTAGGGTTTAGGGTAGTGCAGTGGTGTTTGGGTAGTGTAGGGGGTCGTGCTGGGGGTAGTGTTTTAGGGTTTAGGGTAGTGCAGTGGTGTTTGGGTAGTGTAGGGGGTCGTGCTGGGGGTAGTGTTTTAGGGTTTAGGGTAGTGCAGTGGTGTTTGGGTAGTGTCGGGGGTCGTGCTGGTTGGTAGTGTTTAGGGTTTAGGGTAGTGCAGTGGTGTTTGTGTAGTGTAGGGGGTCATGCTGGGGGTAGTGTTTTAGGGTTTAGGGTAGTGCAGTGGTGTTTGGGTAGTGTAGGGGGTCGTGCTGGGGGTAGTGTTTTAGGGTTTAGGGCAGTGCAGTGGTGTTTGGGTAGTGTAGGGGGTCATGCTGGGGGTAGTGTTTTAGGGTTTAGGGTAGTGCAGTGGTGTTTGGGTAGTGTAGGGGGTCGTGCTGGGGGTAGTGTTTTAGGGTTTAGGGTAGTGCAGTGGTGTTTGGGTAGTGTAGGGGGTCGTGCTGGGGGTAGTGTTTTAGGGTTTAGGGTAGTGCAGTGGTGTTCGGTGTAGTGTAGGGGGTCGTGCTGGGGGTAGTGTTTTAGGGTTTAGGGTAGTGCAGTGGTGTTTGGGTAGTGTAGGGGGTCGATGCTGGGGGTAGTGTTTCAGGGTTTAGGGTAGTGCAGTGGTGTTTGAGTAGTGTAGGGGGTCGTGCTGGGGGTAGTGTTTCAGGGTTTAGGGCAGTGCAGTGGTGTTCGGGCAGTGTAGGGGGTCGTGCTGGGGGTAGTGTTTCAGGGTTTAGGGCAGTGCAGTGGTGTTTGGGTAGTGTAGGGAGTCGTGCTGGGGGTAGTGTTTTAGGGTTTAGGGTAGTGCAGTGGTGTTTGGGTAGTGTAGGGGGTCGTGCTGGGGGTAGTGTTTTAGGGTTTAGGGTAGTGCAGTGGTGTTTGGGTAGTGTAGAGGGTCGTGCTGGGGGTAGTGGTTTAGGGTTTAGGGTAGTGCAGTGGTGGTTGGGTAGTGTAGGGGGTCGTGCTGGGGGTAGTGTTTTAGGGTTTAGGGTAGTGCAATTGTGTTTGGGTAGTGTAGGGGGTCGTGCTTGTGGTAGTGTTTAGGGTTTAGGGTAGTGCAGTGATGTTTGTGTAGTGTAGGGGGTCATGCTGGGGGTAGATTTAGGGTTTAGGGTAGTGCAGTGGTGTTTGGGTAGTGTAGGGGGTCGTGCTGGGGGTAGTGTTTTAGGGTTTAGGGCAGTGCAGTGGTGTTTGGGTAGTGTAGGGGGTCATGCTGGGGGTAGTGTTTTAGGGTTTAGGGTAGTGCAGTGATGTTTGGGTAGTGTAGGGGGTCGTGCTGGGGGTAGTGTTTTAGGGTTTAGGGTAGTGCAGTGGTGTTTGGGTAGTGTAGGGGGTCATGCTGGGGTAGTGTTTTAGGGTTTAGGGTAGTGCAGTGGTGTTGGTGTAGTGTAGGGGGTACGTGCTGGGGGTAGTGTTTTAGGGTTTAGGGTAGTGCAGTGGTGTTTGGGTAGTGTAGGGGGTCGTGCTGAGGGTAGTGTTTAGGGTTTAGGGTAGTGCAGTGGTGTTTGGGTAGTGTAGGGGGTTGTGCTGGGGGTAGTGTTTAATGGTTTAGGGTAGTGCAGTGGTGTTTGGGTAGTGTAGGGGTTGTGCTGGGGGTAGTGTTTAGGGTTTAGGGTAGTGCAGTGGTGTTTGGGTAGTGTAGGGAGTCGTGCTGGGGTAGTGTTTTAGGGTTTAGGGTAGTGCAGTGGTGTTTGGGTAGTGTAGGGGGTCGTGCTGGGGGTAGTGTTTTAGGGTTTAGGGTAGTGCAGTGGTGTTTGGGTAGTGTAGGGGGTCGTGCTGGGGGTAGTGGTTTAGGGTTTAGGGTAGTGCAGTGGTGGTTGGGTAGTGTAGGGGGTCGTGCTGGGGGTAGTGTTTTAGGGTTTAGGGTAGTGCAATGGTGTTTGGGTAGTATAGGGGATACTGCTGGGGATAGTGTTTTAGGGTTTAGGGTAGTGCAGTGGTGTTTGGGTAGTGTAGGGGGTACTGCTGGGGGTAGTGTTTTAGGGTTTAGGGTAGTGCAGTGGTGTTTGGGTAGTGTAAGGGGTCGTGCTGGGGGTAGTGTTTTAGGGTTTTGGGTAGTGCAGTGGTGTTTGTGTAGTGTAGGGGGTAGTGTTTTAGGGTTTAGGGTAGTGCAGTGGTGTTTGTGTAGTGTAGGGGTCGTGCTGGGTAGTGTTTTAGGGTTTAGGGTAGTGCAGCGGTGTTTGTGTAGTGTAGGGGGTCGTGTTTTAGGGTTTAGGGTAGTGCAGTGGTCTTTGGGTAGTGTAGGGAGTCGTGCGGGGGGTAGTGTTTTAGGGTTTAGGGTAGTGCAGTGGTCTTTGGGTAGTGTAGGGGGTCGTGCGGGGGGTAGTGTTTTAGGCTTTAGGGTAGTGCATTGGTGTTTGGGTAGTGTAGGGGGTCGTGCAGGGTAGTGTTTTAGGGTTTAGGGCAGTGCATTGGTGTTTGGGTAGTGTAGGGGGTCGTGCTGAGGGGAGTGTTTTAGGGTTTAGGGCAGAGCAGTCGTGTTCGGGTAGTGTAGGGGGTCGTGCTGGGGGAGTGTTTTAGGGATTAGGGCAGTGCAGTGGTGTTCGGGTAGTGTAGGGAGTCGTGCTGGGGGAGTGTTTTAGGGTTTAGGGCAGTGCAGTGGTGTTCGGGTAGTGTAGGGGGTCGTGCTGGGGGGAGAGTTTTAGGGTTTAGGGCAGTGCAGTGGTGTTCGGGTAGTGTAGGGGGTCGTGCTGGGGGTAGTGTTTTAGGGTTGAGGGCAGTGCAGTGGTGTTCGGGCAGTGTAGGGGGTCGTGCTGGGGGTGGTGTTTTAGGGTTGAGGGCAGTGCAGTGGTGTTCGGGCAGTGTAGGGGGTCGTGCTGGGGGTGGTGTTTTAGGGTTTAGGGCAGTGCAGTGGTGTTCGGGCAGTGTAGGGGGTCGTGCTGGGGGTGGTCATTCAGGGTTTAGGGCAGTGCAGTGGTGTTCGGGCAGTGTAGGGGGTCATGCAGGGGGTGGTGTTTTAGGGTTTAGGGCAGTGCAGTGGTGTTCGGGCAGTGTAGGGGGTCGTGCTGGTGGTGGTGTTTCAGGGTTTAGGGCAGTGCAGTGGTGTTCGGGAAGTGTAGGGGGTCATGCAGGGTTGTGGTGTTTCAGGGTTTAGGGCAGTGCAGTGGTGTTCTGGCAGTGTAGGGGGTCGTGCTGGGGCTGGTGTTCAGGGTTTAGGGCAGTGCAGTGGTGTTCGGGCAGTGTAGGGGGTCGTGCTGGGGCTAGTGTTTCAGGGTTTAGGGCAGAGCAGTGGTGTTCGGGCAGTGTAGGGGGTCGTGCTGGGGGTGGTGTTTCAGGGTTTAGGGCAGTGCAGTGGTGTTCGGGCAGTGTAGGGGGTCGTGCTGGGGGTAGTGTTTCAGGGTTTAGGGCAGTGCAGTGGTGTTCAGGCAGTGTAGGGGGTCATGCTGGGGTGGTGTTTCAGGGTTTAGGGCAGTGCAGTGGTGTTCGGGCAGTGTAGGGGGTCGTGCCGGTGGGTGGTGTTTCAGGGTTTAGGGCAGTGCAGTGGTGTTCAGGCATTGTAGGGGGTCTTGCTGGGGTGATGTTTCAGTGTTTAGGGCAGTGCAGTGGTGTTCGGGCAGTGTAGGGGTCGTGCTGGGGGTGGTGTTTCAGGGTTTAGGGCAGTGCAGTGGTGTTCGGGCAGTGTAGGGGGTCATGCTGGGGGTGGTGTTTCAGGGTTTAGGGCAGTGCAGTGGTGTTTGGGTAGTGTAGGGGGTCGTGCTGAGGGTAGTGTTTTAGGGTTTAGGGTAGTGCAGTGGTGTTTGGGTAGTGTAGGGGGTCGTGCTGGGGGTAGTGTTTTAGGGTTTAGGGTAGTGCAGTGGTGTTTGGGTAGTGTAGGGGGTCGTGCTGGGGGTAGATTTAGTGTTTAGGGTAGTGCAGTGGTGTTTGGGTAGTGTAGGGAGTCGTGCTGGGGGAGTGTTTTAGGGTTTAGGGTAGTGCAGTGGTGTTTGGGTAGTGTAGGGGGTCGTGCTGGGGGTAGTGTTTTAGGGTTTAGGGTAGTGCAGTCGTGTTTGGGTAGTGTAGCGGGTCGTGCTGGGGGTAGTGGTTTAGGGTTTAGGGTAGTGCAGTGGTGGTTGGGTAGTGTAGGGGGTACTACTGGGGGTAGTGTTTTAGGGTTTAGGGTAGTGCAATGGTGTTTGGGTAGTGTAGGGGATACTGCTGGGGATAGTGTTTTTGGGTTTAGGGTAGTGCAGTGGTGTTTGGGTAGTGTGGGGGGTACTGCTGGGGTAGTGTTTTAGGGTTTAGGGTAGTGCAGTGGTGTTTGGGTAGTGTAAGGGGTCGTGCTGGGGGTAGTGTTTTAGGGTTTTGGGTAGTGCAGTGGTGTTTGTGTAGTGTAGGGGGTAGTGTTTTAGGGTTTAGGGTAGTGCAGTGGTGTTTGTGTAGTGTAGGGGGTCGTGCTGGGTAGTGTTTTAGGGTTTAGGGTAGTGCAGCGGTGTTTGTGTAGTGTAGGGGGTCGTGTTTTAGGGTTTAGGGTAGTGCAGTGGTCTTTGGGTAGTGTAGGGAGTCGTGCGGGGGGGAGTGTTTTAGGGTTTAGGGTAGTGCAGTGGTCTTTGGGTAGTGTAGGGGGTCGTGCGGGGGGTAGTGTTTTAGGCTTTAGGGTAGTGCATTGGTGTTTGGGTAGTGTAGGGGGTCGTGCAGGGTAGTGTTTTAGGGTTTAGGGCAGTGCAGTGGTGTTTGGGCAGTGTAGGGGGTCGTGCTGGGGCTAGTGTTTTAGGGTTTAGGGCAGAGCAGTGGTGTTTGGGTAGTGTAGGGGGTCGTGCTGGGGGTAGTGTTTTAGGGTTTAGGGTAGTGCAGTGGTGTTTGGGTAGTGTAGGGGGTCGTGCTGGGGGTAGTGGGTTAGGGTTTAGGGCAGTGCAGTGGTGTTGGGGTAGTGTAGGGGGTCGTGCTGGGGAGTGTTTTAGGGTTTAGGGCAGTGCAGTGGTGTTCGGGTAGTGTAGGGAGTCGTGCTGGGGGAGTGTTTTAGGGTTTAGGGCAGTGCAGTGGTGTTCGGGTAGTGTAGGGGGTCGTGCTGGGGGTAGTGTTTTAGGGTTTAGGGTAGTGCAGTGGTGTTTGGGTAGTGTAGGGGGTCGTGCTGGGGGTAGTGTTTTAGGGTTTAGGGCAGTGCAGTGGTGTTTGGGCAGTGTAGGGGGTACGTGCTGGGGTAGTGTTTTAGGGTTTAGGGCAGTGCAGTGGTGTTTGGGCAGTGTAGGGGGTACGTGCTGGGGGTGGTGTTTTAGGGTTTAGGGCAGTGCAGTGGTGTTTGGGCAGTGTAGGGGGTACGTGCTGGGGGTGGTGTTTTAGGGTTTAGGGCAGTGCAGTGGTGTTCGGGCAGTGTAAGGGGTCATGCTGGGGGTGGTGTTTTAGGGTTTAGGGCAGTGCAGTGGTGTTCGGGCAGTGTAGGGGGTCATGCTGGTGGTGGTGTTTCAGGGTTTAGGACAGTGCAGTGGTGTTCGGGTTGTGTAGGGGGTCGTGCTGGAGGTGGAGTTTCAGGGTTTAGGGCAGTGCAGTGGTGTTCTGGCAGTGTAGGGGTAGTGCTGGGGCTGGTGTTTCAGGGTTTAGGGCAGTGCAGTGGTGTTTGGGCAGTGTAGGGAGTCGTGCTGGGGGTAGTGTTTCAGGGTTTAGGGCAGTGCAGTGGTGTTTGGGCAGTGTAGGGGGTCGTGCTGGGGGTAGTGTTTCAGGGTTTAGGGCAGTGCAGTGGTGTTTGGGCAGTGTAGGGGGTCGTGCTGGGGTAGTGTTTCAGGGTTTAGGGCAGTGCAGTGGTGTTTG